>OZ010666.1:10991863-11116863 GCA_963932185.1 Troglohyphantes excavatus | reverse complement strand
ACAAAAATACTACTACTAAAAATAAATTGAGTTTTATGCAACGTTATGAGTTTTGGTGCAACGTTTCACCTCTAAATGGTACAACGTCACACCGTAAAATGGTGAAACTAAGCACCAAATGTTGGTTGCAGCTAAATGGGTACCAAATTTTGGTGCAAGATCGTAATAATATTTAACAGTGTACAAAAATAATGGCCAAAGGTTGGTTGGTTTGGTTTGGTTAAATAACGTTGCACTAGAACTGCACAGTGGGCTATTGACGACGGTTCGGGGTCTATCTCGAAGAAAAGACCCGGGAACACATAAACATTCACACACATTCATTCATACCTGCACTTCGTTATTTTAGAACCATGGTCAGATGACGAGGAAACACCTGAACTGGCACCCAACGCCTTCAATAGACGTCGGGACTTTGGACCCCAGATCAGATGTATCGTGCACCAGTCCCGTATACACGCCGTTAATTTTTGCGGATGTTCTGGGCGACTTTTCTAGTATTTTGTAGCGAAGCTGGCAACCCTCCGATCACTACTTTTTACTTTTATTTGTCAAGTCCATCACCTGGCATCGAATCGGGAATCTTCGTATTCCTAGGTGACGCCCTTAACCGATCGGCCACGGAGGCCTAAATGGCCAAAGGAGATTTAGTATTAGAAAGTTTTGGTTTTTGGATTTTTGGGACGTACACCGCTTGACAGATAACCAGCCCACGTAAAAGATGTCCATTTGAAAATAATGGCTGAAAGGCTTTATAAGTCCCAAGGATGCTCTTAGAAGAGGATGTAAGACGAAATATAAAGGTCAACGGACTGAATGAAGCAGGACCTGTGGGGGTATGCATTACTAAAACATCGGAGTAGGTTCAAAAATCGGAATGGAGTGGATCTATAAAATCACTACGATTTGTTTGAGATAAAATCGAGCGTAAAAGATTCAACACTGGAACCCGAAACCGTAGGGAGGGTTATGCGAATCGCCGGCATTTCAGTTTTATTTCGGAGATTTTTTGAAATTTCTCCTGTTACATAAAGTTTTATTTCTCTCGTTTATCTGCGGATGGAGATTTCGCCTTCGAGACGGAGATGTCGGTGATATTGTAAGTGGATTGTAGTTGCGGATTTTGAGAACTGGAATAGCTTAAAATTGCGATGTTTCGTTTGATTTATATCTGCGTAGGCAAAATACAGTTGAACTGTTTATAAATTTGGTTGTATTTATTCCTGCTGGTTTTTTTTCGTTGTTGCACTGTAAAAAAAGGTGCTTAAAAATGGGTACCTGCACATGCTCTTTTTTTTTAGTACAATTGCATCGTAAATGAGCGATGATGAACTCAAATTTAAGCAACAGTACTTCTTAAAAAACTGAGCATTGTGACATTAATATTGATATTCTCAGCTTCTGTTCCAGCGATCTTAACAAAGCGACCTGACAAACTTAAAATATTTGTTCAGAAGATGATTTTCCACATTATTTGATGTCAATTGCTGCAATGGAAACTGAGTAATTACAACTCAATTATCTTACTTCAAATTCTTTGGCACATCTTTTTAACATTTCTTCTCTTCATAACTTTTTCACGTCACCCTGATAGTACTACTGATGAGGCAATGTACTGCGGTGCCTGAAGATATGGGTTCGATTCCCGGTAAATCTTGGTTGTAATTGTTGATATTTATTGGAAGTGATTTATGAAGGCAGCCTATGTATGAAAGCAACTGCCTTTTTTTATTCATTTTACTCATTTTTGAGTACATGTCATTTTCAAAAATGAAACTTATGTATTCAGAGCTATGATAAGAATCGAATGAATTCAAAAATTAGTATATTTTATTTAGTTTTGAGTACATATTTGTAACAGTGCGTTTTATTAATATTAGTATATTTTATACACAATATCATATTTTATACACAATATCAGAGCTATGACAAGCATCTAATGTATTCAAAACTGAGTATATTTTATTTAGTTTTGAGTACCTATTTTTAACTGTGTATTTTCTTAATGTTAGTATATATTTTATACACAATATAGTTTTGTAATTTCGAAAAGAAAGACAACGGCTAGAATAAAAAAGTTTTTATTTATATACAATGTAAAAAAATAGACCAGGTATAAATACTTTCTTTACTTACTATAAATACTTACTTTTACTGGTTTAAAAAAAAGAGCCATATTTGTCTTATTCAAATACATTGTTTTCAAATTGCGATTTTTTTTGTGTTCGATGCATCTTTTTATAGAAACTTTCCATTATATATGTGCAATTTTTTATACAGGCTTTATAGATACCCAAAATTATACTGAAATGAGCTTTTAAAGATTATTGTTTTATTTATTTTTATAAAAATATTCTTCTACTAAAAAAGGCATTTTTTTTAATCAATTGAAGTGACTTTCATTAAAAAATATATATATATTTAAAAACATATAAGGTTTTTATTTAAAAATCTCATTTCAGTAAATTAAGAAGTGTCTCTAGTTTTCACAGAAAATATTTCAAGCCTGTATTATACAGTAAAAACCGCTTATAGCGATGTTCCAGGGACCGTCATAATTTGATCGTTATATCCATGAATCGTTATACCCGAAAAACGCGAAAAATATTGCTTAATAAGAAACTATAGTACTCATACATACAGGACAGTTGAGTATAGATATATTTTATGTACAGCTGCGGGGAAAAAAACGAACCACCAATGATTATTTCGTTAGTTTTCATAGTAGAGCTAAACTTAATATACCATTTTGTAGGGAATAAAGTCTACTATACAACGATATACAAAAAATTTGCATAGGGGACTATCTTCATACTCGAATCCGTAACAACTTTAAAATTTTCAATAGCAACACCTACTTTTGATAGCGCAAAACTGTTCCCCGCCCTCAAAATAATCTAAATATAAATGTTCGTTAATTTCCTACCATTATATGCAGAGATATTAGACAATATGTATCGATATTATTTAAGGGGCTACCTCCACATTGAACAAAGTTGAAGTAAGAAATGAATGAAGCGGGTAGAAAATGTTTTGGCGTTAGCCGTGGTTCTTCTTTTCGTGGTCAGATCAGAGATAAGATAAGGCTAGCATATAAATTGTTCAAATAATATGATGCAGTATGTATTATTGTTACAGATATGTTACTACTTCAATATGATTGTATACAGTATTTTTGATGACGACAAATTTCAACATTTGTATTCTTAAGATGTTCTGAAATTATATAGGCAAATGATAAAATTAATATTGTAAGAAAAATTTTAAATTTTAGAATATATCTTTAAAAAATTATTTATTCAAAGTTTAAAATACATATACCAATGATTTACTTTTAAAATTCATATAATTTTTTTTTTTTAAATTCTGTAATTAAATGAAATATTGCAAATGTTATATTACAAACTCAGTTTAAATTGAGGTTATGTAATTCCTCATTTTCCGAAATATTGTGCTTGTCTTAAGTTATGCAGGGTGGTCCAAAATTATTTTAATGCTTTAAAAATCCTTTAAAAAAAATATGCACATAAGGTTTTTTGTATTTAATAAAGAACGTTACAGCTAAAAGTGTTTTGTAGGTATTACCAACACACCGGTGTTGGTATTACACGGGTTTTCTTCCAGTGGAAAAAGTTGTATTTTTTACATAACCACGTGTACCCTGTATAAGGTTAGGGCCCAATTCAGTTATGAAAGAATTTAAAAGTATAAAATCTATTTTCTTCTTCTAGTTCAGGTTACAAATCTTTTGGTTCACTAACCTTATTCCAGACCAACATTCGGGGTTACTTTACTCCACCAGTTAATTTAAGTAAACCTTATAATAGTATAGCAAACCTTATTAGAGAGAAAACTTGTTATTATGTATGGTTGTTAAGGATGAATCGTTTTGTTGTCCTTTTCATTCAAAATTTGATTTTCACTCTAGGAATCTGATTTTCATTTTCACGAATTATATTGTTAACTTCCTCTAAAAAAGCCCTTCCTCTAAAAAAATACATCTCTAGTTATTTTTAATGCATTTATTTAAAATAGTTAAGAATTATCCATAATACATTTATTAATTACTACCTATTTTTTTTATTTACAAAATGTAGTGGCGGCTTATATAGTGGTGTGGTTTTCTTTAAAAGACATGGGACAACGTACATAATTATTATATAAAAAAGTTTAAGTATAATGAACTAAGATATTCATATTCTTTAAATATTTACATGTAGTATTATCAACTTAAATCAAGGATTCTCAATTTTTCAATGGTCAAAAATATGAGGCATCGTTCTCGGATCTTTACTTCGAGATAGGCCCCGAACAGTCGCCAACAGCCCACTGTGCAGGTCTAGTGCAACGTTAATTAACCAAGTTCATATTTTTTTACCATGGTCAGATGACGAGAACAACGTATAAATTGGCACCCAACGCAACTTCAGTAGGCGATAGGATATTGGACTTGGATCATATTTAACGTGCACCACTACCGTACATCCCTCGCCTTTATAGAAGAATTTAGAATTTTATGCCAACGCGATCACAGCGCTTTTTATTCTCAAAATTAGTGAAGATTTCTGTTAAGTTCTGCTAATTTTAAATTTGTGTATGACCCCTGAAATGATCATTTTTTACACACTTTAATATAGCAAAAAAAACTACAAAGAGGAAAATCACGAAATTTTAGATATGGATATAAAGCGTTTTTCTGAATCCATTACTATCAAAATATAGCATGGTTGCTATTCATAAATTTTATGAATATTAATATCCTAATATAAATAAAATTAAAAAATATACATATAAGTAATGAAAGTTAGTGTATTTTATTTGGGTTGTTTAGAAGTAACACAGATAAAAATATCAGCTTAATAAAATTATTATTTCGAAAGATATGATTAAAAGTTTAAGAAATTCATTTAACATTACGAGTTCTAAACTTTCGAAATTCATAATTAAAAAACTACTTAACCAAATGATTTGCAAATTGATTTTCAGCGATGAATTTTGTCGTAGATTCTAAATATTGAATCAAAATTGGGTGTTGCTATTGGAAATTTTAAAGTTGGTGCGGATTTTAATATGAAGATAGTCCCCTATGCAAATTTTTTGTATATCAATGTATAGTAGACTTTATTCCATACAAAATGGTGTATTAAGTTTAGCTCTACTATAAAAATTAACGAAATAATCATTGGTGGTTCGGTTTTTTTTTCCGCAGCTGTACTTTATAATGATTTTATCGACTACATATACTAGTTAGATAAAGTTAGTTATATCAACTGCCATTTTGATGGGGAATGGTCAGTAATTTTTGATTGCTTAGATTTTACATTGTAAAAGGAAATGTCCATAAAATTTACTATTCTTGCTAACATTGTAGATAAACCGGGGATCTATTCGCACGAGTTATTCGCTTGACGCTTGTTTATTGGACGAACCCTCCCTCCGTCTTCATTGTTATAAGGGGTTTTCATCAACATAAGACGGGGGAAACTCAATCGTTACATGCGGATTATCGTTATAACCGGTATCGTAATATCTTGAAAAATTAACATGGACTGATATAGAAATACAAACTTACTTTGAATTTTACATCTTTATATCCGGCGTATCGTTAAACCCGACATCGTTAAAAACGGATTTACTATAGCACCTTCTGATAAAAGGTACATCGACAAAGAAATATTTAACATTGGGGGTATAGGAGTTTCTGACTCCCCTTAATTATAAAAGAACGAAGAAAACGGTTTCTCAAATTGTACAGAAAATTAATAATTAATTGAGTGGAACGATAAAAAACACGTTTTTTTTCCCTCAATAGTCCGCGAAAGTTGCCTTCTCCAATTAGAAGAGAAACGACATAAATTAATTAAAAAATCAGTTGACATCTTTCCTGTCGAGCATCGTACTAAAAGTTTGCTGAAAGTGACGAAAATAAAAAAAAAATTCGTCAATATTTTTTTTCTCCCTAAAACCATTATTTTCTATGACTGACGTTATAATTAGTTGTTTATGGTACAGAAACGTTGCAAAATGAAACTCTCAAAAAATGTGTAAATTCTCGTTTTCCAAACACATTACGCGACCGCAAAACATTAAAATATTAAAGATGTTTTAATTTAGTTGACTTTATTGAACCGTAAAATAAGTACTATAACAAACTATGGCGTCTTGATCGTAGAATTTTAGTAAAAAAATTACGAAAAATGTTCCATTTCTATAATGTGTTAGTGCGATTCGCGACCGGAAGATATCAATTGATCAGTATTTTTTTACTTCGTTTTTCCCTTTATTATAGGAAGCAACTTTCCGCACTATAACAGTTCGGAAAAAAAAATCTTTATTCTTTTTCGACTCACCCTAATAATTGTGTCATTTTTGGAATGGCCGTTATGTCGAATAGAATATACTGTAAATTAAGAAAAACTTTAAAAAAATGTTTTGATCTCTTGACAGTTTATATTGAGACGTCAGTAATATGAATTTTAAATGATAAAAATACATCGAACTAGTATCCTTAAATAAAATCTTTAGAACCATTTTTGAGGGTAAATAAAAAAAAGTTGAAATCAAACAAACGTAACTCTCCTTTTCGAATGTTGGATTTTAATATTAACTTTACAGTCAGAATAGCTTGTGTGGCACATTTCGCCTTTGAAAAGAAATAATCAGCGATTTTGTTTTGTGAACGAACCCATTGGTGACAGATGATCAATAACGTTTATTACGAAGTCTTTAAGAGCTAGGTCCAATGGAGGCCTGGTTGGAAGCGTACCAAATTCATAATTGGAGGGTTTTGGGGTCAAATCTCCTCTTGAGAATGCAGCGAACTTTTAATCTGAGGATGTGAGTTTCGTCCACCAACACATTAGTGGTGGATAGAGTCAATGACGGCGATTCGGGGGGTGGGGGGAAGGGGAACGAAAGCACCCTCACCCCTGCAAACTTTTTTCGGATGTTGCCGCAGTATTTTTTTTCAGGGAAGTTAAGAACCCCCCCCCCCCCCCCACACTTTTTTTTTAATATAGCACTTTTTAAAAATAAGTCAATTATTTTACAGCATTGCCAAACTTAGGAAAAATTTCGTACCTCCTCCTCATATACACACACTATACTACCGTCATTGAACGCATTTACTGAACAAGTAAAAGCGTCCCTCACCAGAGCCTCATTAAGACCTTGAAGCAGATGCAGAGGTGGGTGTTTTTTGTTGCAAAAGCATGTATATTTACAAAAGTTACTTTAAGTTAATTGAGTAGCAAACCATGTTAGTTGTGTTAATTATTATTTTTAACCCTAGCAGGTGTAGTGCTATGCTAATATCTGCTGCATTATGCACTACTTGGCTAGGCTCGGTTTTGATCCGAGGAACTTCGGCTTGGTACGCCGATACTCTGCCGATCAGGCTAAAGTGATCACTCTCACCTGAACGGGAGTATCGGATAGATGAAGTGAACCCCACACAGGGTTTGAGTTATAGTACGAGTGATTTGGAGGGCCCTATAGAAATCTAAAATGTAAGCTCGGGCTTCAAGGGTCTATTAGATAATCGGAACCTGCCCATCGCAAATAGTGAAACAAGGTTATGTCGTCATTTGAAGTGTCCAGTCTCTGTAACTACAGTTTAAATAGCTACTGAAAGTAAAATCCGAAATTTTTTAGCCTATTTCGAAAACGTTTTGTATATATACATATATTTAATAATTTTTCACCTATCCGATTTGCAACATTGAAGTAAATGAACAGTTCAGTTGTTCTCTCTCGAGATTAATATATGCTTTTGTTATAAAATTGTTGTTATATTTTTCCATTTTAGAAAATGGAACGTAATTAGTATTTTTACTATTGTGAAAAAAATGTTTCAAAGTCCCCCGATTTCTATTGCCTTTTTCTTTAGATATCTTCCCCCTCCCCTTTTGAACTTTCCTCCTCAATTTTAGCACCCAATCGGCGCCACTGGAAGAAGGTACTGCTGTACGTTAAATATGTCGAAGTCAAAATGTTTTCATGCTAGTCACAAGTGTAGTTTCAGCTCAGGTGTTATAATGACCATGGTTCAAAATTGAGAAGCAGTGTTCCCGGGTGTTTCCTTCAGGATATATTCCGAAATGTTGCCAATTATGTAGCTCTCGTGCGGCGATATACAACTATCGGATGTAAAAGCAGAGTGATCCCGATCAGTAGAGTGTAAATAAAATATTATAAAAAGTCAAACATAATTATAATTTTAACTAAACGAACATCACAAATAAACATCAGAGACAACGAGCAAAGAATTGGACATCAACTGGACAAAATTCAGCTAACCTAGCTGCATTGAAGGCTAGCACTTATGATATGGCAAGATCAGATTGGTCAGTTTTGTGTGACGTCATCACACGTGATGATGACGTCACACGGCGTTGTCTAAAACATAAATGGAATGATTAGCATAAAAAAATACAATTTTTCATTTCCAAACGAAGCTGTGGGTTAACAAAAATTGCAAGACAGTGTTCATGGGTCTTTCCTTCAGGATATATCCCAAAACGGAACCAATATGCCATTATGTAGCTCTCGTGCGACGTTTTTCCAACAAACCTTAAAATCTAACTTGATGATTAAATGTATTATGGCTAGATCTATATATATAAATTTAAGAGTTTCCGAGAGTCAAGTAAACAAAGTACATTAAACCGAATGCACATTCATCTAATAAATCTTGAGTGCAATATCTCTCCAATGGGAAATGAAGCTTAAAAAGAGTTCCCATGTGTTTGCAAATGGACTCATTCATCTTGGATTTAAGGAACCATCTGCTCCCCAGAGATGCCTTCTTTTTTTTACGACTTCCACAAAAAATAAAAACAGCGGCAAAGTCGATACAAAACTTCCATTCTCAGTGAAACATTTTCTCTCGGATCTGCACACTGAATAACTTTGAAGGTTCCATTCTCAAAATCCTTTCAGCACACAGATTACTCGCCAAGACAGAGTGGCATTCCCATTGAGACGTTCCGGTTTCCCGTTCTGGCATAAATTTTGTTTAATAACATGATATTTCAATTTTAAGTCTAGGTTTGGATGTGAGCTGAAAATGGCTTTTGACGAATTGCGGAGTAACTAAGTGCGTTTTATGGCATTTCTGGAGCGAAGTTGACTGTTTTGTGTCGAATCCGTTGAAGGGATGCACTTGTCAAAAAGGCTAAACTAAATTTTTATCCGATAAACTATATTTTATGTATATATCTCTGGAGTTTACGTTCCTTCCATAAGATTGATTTTAACAGATATACAGGGTGTGGCAAAAGTCACTGAAACGTTTCAAAAATTTAATATAAAATCAAGTAATTAACGTGAGAGATTGTTTTTTTTTCTTTTCAAGCTCAAGGATGACCCAACTTTGTTCCCCTCAAAGAAAACATACCCCCTCACCCCAGGTAACTCATCAAAAGGCGTGAGCATACAGGTCAGCCCGGGAAGAGACATTACAGAATTCCAGGACTCAATGACTATTATACAAGTTCAATACTGCAACAGTAACAATCACAAAATTACAAAGTTTAAAATACATAAGCTACGACTTTTGAATTGTAAAGTTTGAAATTACAAAATAAAAATTTGCGCTTACATAAGTTAAAATCTTGAACTAATGAATCTCACGACGAAAAGTTTTTTTAAGCAAATAAAAATTTTAGTTCAAAACTTCACCCATAGATGGCGCTGTGCCGCTGTACTTTAATATCATCAGGAAACAATTTTGGATTCAATTGGGGTGCCGTTTGGATGTGGTTCGAGTTATAAAGGGCATACATATTAAAATATGGTAGTGGATTGTACAAAATAAATAATATGTAAGTGCTTGTGATAAAATAAATTATCCGTTAGGTATAGTGCCATCTATGACGAAATTGGAACTACAATTTTCATTTGCTTATAAAAAGGTTTCATTCTGAGAAGCATATTAGTCCAAACCACACACTCTTTCAACAATTACCTGATTTAATTATAAATTATAAAATGTGTCAGTGACTTTTGACCCACCCTACATAGTAATATATTTATCATATTTTTTTACATGTCCGCATGTCTTTATTGAGATAATCATGTAATTTGATAAATAAATTTACAGCCACTTTCACACAGTGGATTTTGAACAACTATTTTCGGAATAGATCCCAAAAAGTCGCCAATCGTCGATTCTGCAGCTCTAGTGCGACATAATTCATTTCCCCAACCACACTAAAATAATACTTTTATTACCATATATTTAACAGTATACATTAAAAGTATATCTAATTTTTACCTGATATCACTCTAAAGGAAAACAATTAAGTTTTATTGAAAGGAAAAACTGCCGTTTTATGATATCGTTAAGGTTTAATAGCATTTAGATACCATTGTTGATGAGGCTATTATTGGCTCTTCAAATGCCAGGTTTTTGACGCTTGACAAACAAACAAATCAGAAAATTTAAAGTGTAAAGAGGGCTCTCTTGTTTGCTGTGAGAAACATTAAACTTCTTCTAAAGAAATAGCTATAGCATTTTTTTTATCCCACGGGAACTTTTAACAGGTTTAAATATTTTCCTTTTATGGGTTGATCTTATATTTAACTACCAGTGATAGTTTAATATAAAATAGGGTAGACAAATTCCCCACTGCACCTGTTTGGTTCATACATAGTATGTAGGTGCTCTTTTTAGCGTGCTCGATAAGCTCCAGATATCTCCTCACTTGTCATAAGTTTAGACTTCTTACAATGTAAAAAACCGGTACTCGAAAATAAGTAAAATGTACTCGTTTTTGAATACATCCGACGCTAATCATGGCTCTGAATGCAAAAGTTTACATTTAAAAAAAGACATGTACTCAAAAATGAGTACAATGATTAAATATAAATAAAAAAAAAGAGCAGATGCTTGCCTATATAGGCTGCCTTGATAAAACCCTTTCAACAACTATCAACAATTGCAACCGATACCTACCAGGAATCGAACCCAGATCCTCAAGCACCGATCCCAATGCTATCTAGATCCGTTTTCCGTTACCAAGGCAACTTGAAGAAATTATAAAAAAAAAAAAAATGTGCCAGAAGTATGGAAAGTTAGATAATTGAGTTGTAATGACTTAGTTGCCATTTAAGCATTCAAGCAATGTGGAAAACTATCTTCTGAACTATTTCTTTAAGTTTGTCAGGTCGCTTTGTTAATATGGCCTGAACAGAAGTAGCCCAGTAGAGATAGCTCAAAAAAAGAGGTTGGCTTGCAAAAAATGGAGTAGTTTTGATTTTCGGGTATGTTGTATGTATCGACCCCCTCGTGAAAAATCCAAATTTTCGACCTCCCACCCCTTGTGCGTTTTCCGCCATCTTGAAAAAACGGCTAAAAAAAGGCACTTTTTAAAGTTTTTCCGCAATAACTCTCTTCCAGTACATTTTAGGTTAAAAGTCACAATTACAATTTTAAAGAGCATTAAATTTCCTATAAATTTTATGTATAACATATTGGAAAATTCTGAACATGTACTGAGATATAGGGCCGTGAAAATCTATAAAAATTTCAAAAAAATGAAAAAGTCAGATATGTCGTAGTTTTACTTGAATAACTTTTTTGTGGGCAGTTTAGCATAAAATGCACAATAACGAATCTTGTAGAGGATTAAATGTCCTACAAGATCCATACAAAATATTTGTAATTACTACCAATAGATGACGAGAAATGTTGAAATAACAATAACAATGTCGCACGTACTTTCCCTTCCATCTCTTGCATATTTCCAGTTGTAGCAGTTTCGGTTCTCGTTCTGTTGTATTTGCTCGTTTTTTTTGTTTTTAAGCTATGTAGTGTGTGCTCAATTGTTCAAAATGTCGAGTTTACATGGAACAGTGTGCTTTATCTGTGATGAAAGTTTGAGTGAAGGTGAAACGTTCGTAGTGAAAGAGCTAGACGAATTACGTGAGTCCACTGTAAAGCGTAAACTTTCAACTCATTCTGCTTTTCTGAATAATGTGAACGAAGTCAGGGTTCATACTTCATGCCAAAAGAGCTAATAATGGCAAGCTGATTGCAGCTTACCTCTAAAGTGCAGCTTCACTGCGCCTGGACCATCCCGTAGATCGTTGAATGAATGTGTTTTCACTTTCAAACATCACTGCTTCTTCTGTGGAAACGAATTACCTAAGGATTTCGAGGAGAAGCAGAAAAAATACACTTTGGATAGACGTGATAAAGTGTTTTTGTGTGGAAAACTGTCCATGAAAGAATCAATTTTGAGTATTGTCAATGCATGTGGGAACCAATGGGCGCATAAAATACTTCGACGCATTTTCACTCTACCCGATTCTAGTGGTGCTAGTTTTCATTTGAAGACTTGGTTAATCAGATTGAAGGAGAGTTTCGTCCAGATATGAGAATTATAAAAGCGAGGCTTCGGAAACAATATGGAGATGATGTATTGATTGCTGACTCACATCGCCATACATCAGTGATATGTTTGAAAAAGACTAGTTACAAAATTCTCAGTGATAACTGGTACTGCGAAAGGAAAAAAAAAACTTTGAACTCCTCGTATCCTTCAGGTTGCAGCTTACGTCATCGCAGAAGACATTCGTTCTCACGTTTATTATAATAGTGTATATACACCTTCAGTTGACTTCCTTCAGGATGTGAAGTCTGTGATACCACCTTCTTTACTTTATTTCATGGAAAGTGTGATTATGAAAGACAAGAAAGGCCAGCTGGATGGACTGAATGTGACATTGTCACATTCAGTGATAGCCGCAGTAAAATCACGGTCATTTTTGTCATCCCTTCTCTCTGGAGTAGGTACTTATTTGTACAAGAAATTTGGATCACGACTTCATCTTATTATCATCCTTGTGATTGTCTTCCAGTTATGAGGGAGTTTTTAGATTTGAGCTATCTGCTGTACATCATGCGGACGCAAGAAAAATGCATTCTGCCAATTCATTTTTGATAATGCTGCCTTCAACGTTAACGCTCTGAATGGAGAAGGTACATTTCATGTAATGGGAGTGATCATTTCTGTTACTCCTAGCACCTCTGTGATCCCAGATGCATACGATTCTGTTGTAGTTATTGGTGAATACATTGACCTTTTAGCATTGGTCACGGGTTTAGCACCAGGCAATGTGTTCTTTTGCAAATCTGGTAGGAGCAACATGACAGATGCCTTGTACTCCAAAATATATAAAAATATTGTGGAAAACATTATTTTTCTACCTGCGATAAGTGGCTGCGATACAATCTCCGCTCTATTTGGGCAGGAGAAAATGAAGTTTTGTACCACATTATAAAGTGATGTATTCCACAATGCAAGTATTACCATTTTCAAAAATCTAGTTGCAGAAAAAGAAAACATCACGGAAGCCACTGAAACTTTCCTTGTGGCCCTTTTTGGCGGTGACCTAAACACTTCTATAGATGAGTTGCGGTATCTTCGCTTTTCTAAAGCTGTTATAAACACAAAATTCAATTTGGCTTGACTACATTCAACTAAGGATGTAGTTCAATATCATGCATGTAGAACTTATCTGCAAGTTCAAACCTGGATGGGGTATGAAAAAGCTGCTCTGAAATGGGGCTGGAAGAAGGATATTGGTGGCCTAACTCCAGTCTCAATGAATAAAGAACCAGCTCCACAGGCATTGCTTAACATGATTTCGTGCCAATGCAAAAAGACTTGTGGTAACAAATGCAGCTGCAAAAAAAGCTGGGCTTCGATGCTCCGTAGTATGTCCTCATTGTGGATTCCAGTCCAGTAGTAATGCACCAGAGGTTGAATTGAACATGGAAGAAGACGAGTTTGACGATCTACTGCCTATTGGTTGAAGTAATGAACTATATACATCAAGCACACCTGTGCTAAAACAACAAAACTTTATGATGGATTTTTAATTTGAGATTTTGTATATATCCTTAAAACAAAAGTTAAGATGCATTTTCAAATTGTATTAAGTTTAAATATAGGTATTTGCAAATGCTTTAAAAATTTGTGTTTTTCATTGTAAAGTTTTTGTATTCTCCTAAATTTAACATAAATCTCATGTATTGCATGCAAGTTCATGTACTACATACGGGAACTACATGTATATATTACATACATAATAGATTAAAGATATTACTTTCAGGAATACTAATTTCAACAAAGGGTGATATTTGCAGTTTACAACCAACTTTCACCAAAATTGTTATTTCAACATTTCTCGGCATCTGTTCGTAGTAATTACAAATACTTTGTATGGATCTTGTAGTAAATTTAATTCTCTACAAGATTGGTTATTATGCATTTTACGCTAAGCTGCACAGAAAAAAGTTATTCAAGTAAAACTAACGACATATTTGACTCTTTTCATTTTTTTGAAATTTTTATAGATTTCACAGTACACACTACTATATCACAGTACATGTTCAGAATTTTCCAATATGTTATACATGGAATTTGTAGGAAATTTAATGCTCTTTAAAATTGTAATTGTGACTTTTAACCTAAAATGTACTGGAAGAGAGTTATTGAGGAAAAACTTTAAAAAGTGCCTTTTTTTAGCCGTTTTTTCAAGATGGCGGAAAACGCACAAGGGGTGGGAGGTCGAAAACTTGGATTTTTCACGAGGGGGTCGATACATACAACATACCCGAAAATCAAAACTACTCCATTTTTTGCAAGCCAAAATCCTATCTCTACTGGGCTAAAGGTGAGGTTAACAATATTAAATCCCACTGCTCATTTTGAGAAAGCACAGTTACTTAAATTTGAGTACATCATCGCTCATTAACGATGCAATTGTACTCAAAAAGAAAAATAAGTAGGTTCAGGAAGAAGGCTATCCTTAAGTAATAATAAGTTAAATAACATACTTAATTACAATGTAATGTAATTTGTTTGCTAAATGCGTTGAAAATTAATATATTTACTGTTCATTGTTGGAAATTATTAATAATGCCCGGTCCATGTCATTAATTATTCACTTTAATCGGTTTATTTGGTTATTATTATTAATAGTTTGTAATTATTAATAATAGTTTGTAATTATTAATAATAGTTTGTAATTATTAATAATAGTTTGTAATTATTAATAATAGTTTGTAATTATTAATAATAGTTTGTAATTATTAATAATAGTTTGTAATTATTAATAATAGTTTGTATTTATTAATAATATTTTGTAATTATTAATAATAGTTTGTAATTATTAATAATAGTTTGTAATTATTATTAATAAATTGTAATTATTAATAATAGTTTGTAATTATTAATAATAGTTTGTAATTATTAATAATAGTTTGTAATTATTAATAATAGTTTGTAATTATTAATAATAAATCATTAATCGCACTGACTAACATATATATTTGTTATATTTTTTAAACGAACCATTTTGCTCATGTGCAAACTGCTAAATTTATTATTAAATATTGATGCAACATTTATTAAATATTAATGCAACATTTATTAAATATTGATGCAACATTTATTAAATATTGATGCAACATTTATTAAATATTGATGCAACATTTATTATATATTGATGCAACATGTATTAATTATTCATGCAACTTTTATTAAATATTGATGCATCATTTATTAAATATTAATGCAAAATTTATTAAATAATGATGTAACATTTATTAAATACTGATACAACATTTATTAAATATTGATGCAACGTTTATTAAATATTGATGCAACATTTATTAAATATTGATGCAACATTTATTAAATATTGATGCAACATTTATTATATATTGATGCAACATTTATTAATTATTCATGCAACTTTTATTAAATATTGATGCATCATTTATTAAATATTAATGCAAAATTTATTAAATAATGATGTAACATTTATTAAATACTGATACAACATTTATTAAATATTGATGCAACATTTATTAAATATTAATGCAACATTTATTACATATTGATGCAACATTTATTAAATATTGATGCAACATTTATTAAATATTAATGCAACATTTATTACATATTGATGCAACATTTATTAAATATTGATGCAACATTTATTAAATATTGATGCAACATTTAGAAGCATTTGAATTTCTTTCGAAAATTAATAGGATTTCGCATCCTAAATTCCAATTGCATAAATCATTGTACTTTTGAACAGAGCAAAGTCTTATTTTATTTCAAACTCTTTGAAAACATTTTCATTTTAATACGTATTTGAAAAAGTCTAACTTATAATTTGTTAAACGTCAAAGGTTTTTCCGAATTGATCTTGTATTTTATTACTAATGTAATATGTGCTCTATACTACTTTTAAGTATAGGCATAAACATAAATTTCTAATAAAATAATGTCAACGAATTTTATCGTTTTACTTTGCTATTCCAGTGAAAGATAAAGAGTAGACTTCCCAAAATTCGATAAACTCTTCATAAAATTGGAGACAATTTGGAAAATAAATAATGTTCTATAGAAAACACCGTTCATTTATTTGATTAGGACGATATGCTCAACAAATAAAAAGTAGCGGAATTACGAAAAAGGAAAAAAAAATATCTTAATTTCATTACATGTTATGGACATACATTCATTTATATTATATTACAGTATATAAAACTTTTATTTTAATACTTAAAGTCGTGGAAATAGGTGGAAACAGGTTTTAAAAAATTGGGGTTTGAAATATGAGGTATTCAATCACAATATTGTATGAAATAGAATATTTAACTCTGAACGCAATATTTTCAATGGTCACTATGTACGACCTGCGTCGAGATTAAAACACTTCTGGATAAAAAAAGCACGTGATTTGAAGATGTCCATGATATTGGGGATTAAAAACCTACGAGCATGAATGAACTATAGTAGATCGAATATGACGTCATCATCGTGATGCAAACATCTCAGACCTCATGGCACCAGGCACGTGACTTATATTATATTAATTCAAATTTATTATTTTATATTAATTTATTAATTTATTATTTATTAATTTATTATTTATTAATTTATTATTTATTAATTTATTATTTATTAATTTATTATTTATTAATTTATTATTTATTAATTTATTATTTATTAATTTATTATTTATTAATTTATTATTTATTAATTTATTAATTTATTATTTATTAATTTATTATTTATTAATTTATTATTTATTAATTTATTATTTATTAATTTATTTATTTATTAATTTATTTATTTATTTATTTATTATTTATTTATTTATTTATTTATTTATTTATTTATTTATTTATTTATTTATTTATTTATTTATTTATTTATTTATTTATTTATTATTTATTTATTAATTTATTATTTATTAATTTATTTATTAATTATTATTTATTAATTTATTATTTATTAATTTATTTATTATTAAATTTATTTCGAAATTTATGAACGAAAAAACGTTCGCGATTGACTTGCGATTTGGAAATAATAGTGAACGTGTTACTTCATGATGTACAGGATATTTTTATGAATAAACTACAAAAAAAAATGTATGAATGGATGTCGTAATAAACCACGTGTCTGAGACCATACATGTTGGCCTCACTTTGACGTCAGCGAGATTATAACCTTATGATTTCTCTACTATGAAGGATCCATGCTCGAAGTTAAAAACCTAGTAGTTTTTATTCACCAATCACAGAGGCATGTTCGAAGCATGGGGTTTTGTATAAAGCACTCATTATTACCCGTGGTCCATGGACCTCCGTGAGATTGTCTCAAGTGGTCCGTGGGAATATTATCTAATCCTCGAAATATTTTTAAAGATATTGTTGGATGTTTATTCTTTTTTGAAAAAACTCTAAATAAGGAATCTATTTTTATTTGCTTCCCCCAGAAAATTCTCGGTAATGAAGCATTTATATTTTGTTGTAAAAAGCATATTTAAGTCGGCTTTGTCAGTATGCTGATATATTTTACGAGTTTAAAGGGAGAAGTAGGGCGGACAGATTTTGCTCACTGAACCCTAACTGTAACTGCTGGAATGCTCACAACTTGCTTCCTCTATGGTTGCGTTGAATTCAATTGAAAGCAGCCATGCTGTGCCCCAACATATTTTTAAAAGTAATTTAGGGGTGTTTTTTAATACCATATTATTATCTTGCCAAACAAATAGTTTTTGCTCTTGCTTTTTATTTACTTTGACTTGCAAATGACTTCCTATTTTAATAGCAGATTGCATTTAAAATGGGTTAAAAATAAAATTAAAAAAAATTTGCCTAAAGCAATAAGTCGGCTTATTTTAACATGAAAAATATACGAAATATTGCAATATGAAGAAAAGTGAGATACATCATGGCGGCTTCTACATCGACTTCAAGTTAACAAAATGTCTTGCCCGATCCAGAAGTTACAGTTAGAGATCAGTGATTTTGCTTGTTCTCTTAATTTTGAAAACATCATCATAATTTTAATTTTACATATGTGTACAAAACATGCTACCATAATCACATGTTCAAATATTTATAAAATTTATAACTTAAAAAAAATACAAAAGAGTGACCTTTCTTATTTTTGATATAAGTCAAAAATATATATGTTTCGAAAAATCATAATTTTACATTTTTATAAACCAACAAATGTGTTTTACAAACAATTTTTACAGATTTTTTTTTTCGCAAAAAAAAATAATAATTGAAAAAATCACTATTTTTACTTGTTAAATTATTTTTTAAAAAAATACTAAACATAATATAATTCATATATTATTTATCCCTAACGTCAAATTAAAGTAACATATTTGAAAATACACTATAGCAAATTTGTTGCAGTTCTTTCCAATAGATATGAACTTATATCAATTAAAACTTAATCAAACATGATAAATGTCATTACTGAGATAAGCGGTTTCAAATTTACGTATTCATGCATTATATAGTCTTATACCGAAGCGTAATACATATTCGCCAAAATTAATTAGTTGTACTTAACGCACAAATATAAGTGTTGTGTCGTTAGATTCAAAATAAATTAACTATTTTATAAAGCAATAAAATATGTTTGCATTGTTTTGATGATTTTGTGTTTCCGGAATAAATAATAGTAAATTTAATTATTTCATCACCAGCTTTTAGAAAGGAGTTATTTTCTTTTACACGCAAATTGTTGTATTTCTACTAAAAAATATCGAAGTAGATGTAAGAAATACGACCCTTTATGATACTGAGGAATTACAATAATTTCACTAACATTAATACCTTACGTAATTAAAAACAATTTAAGTTAATACAATTGAGTTTTACTTAATAAATTAGTTTACAAGGATACAAAATGTAATAACTGAGTTTTTTTTAGTATCAAAATAATATTGACCTTCAGAATTTTTGTGCAATAAAAAAGTGCTTTGTATAAGTTTTAACCTGGTGGTCCGTTACCATATAAAAGTTGACATCCAACTTTATATGGTTAGAGATAGGTTGTAGCATCATGCTCATTACGGAAGCTCGATTCTTTGTCTATCCAATTTTATACCTCTAATTTCAATTGATATAAAATACAAATACAACTCATTAATTAGTGTAAAATATTAATCAATAATTATTATGACTAAACATCGTATTGTGATGCGGTTTACGATTCGAATTGGTATTATATTTTGAAGGGGTTTTAACTTGTATAGCTAACTTAGATAAAAGAATGGCAGACAGTTACACAAAGCGGGTGATAATAGAAATGAGATGCTTTTGTTAAAATAACAAACACACTACATGAGTTTATGCTGACACGTATGATCCAGGGGGTTTAGCAGGCTTTTCTAGTTACAACTAATCAGTATTTATGAGCTATTGTGACTTAATATTGTATGGTAACCTGGATTACATAAATATACCAAGTTGCGAATTGATATTTTATTATCATTTTCATAGATTCCAGAATACCATTGCACATTGAGTTTCCTTGAAACCATTGAAATTTTGTAACATATATTGGAAATTTAGAAAATACAGTTTATCCTAATGTCATTTATACATTTAACAATGATTTAATTTGCAATTCTGGAATATATATATATTTAAAAGTCAGATCCCCCCCCCCCCCCTCTTCTCCTCGTTTTACTGGGGATACATACATCTCCCTCTCGCTTTTGGTTGGGGGAGGGGGGGGGGGCAGCACCACATACTGAGTCTACACTGTTAATAAAAGTACTTAAATATGAGTGCCTAAACCTACTCATTTTTCTTTGAGTACAATTGATCCGTAAATGAGCGATGACGTACTCAAATTTAAGTAATCGTACTTTCGCAAAAATAAGCATTGTGATTTAATATTGCTCATCTCAGCTTCTTTTCAAGCCACCTTAACAAAGCGACCTGACACACTTAAAATTGTTATACAGAAGATGATTTTCCACATTATATGATGTCGATTGCTTAAATGGAAACCAAGTTAGTACAACTGAATTACCTTGCTTTTCATTTTTTTGGCACGCCTTTTCAACATTACTTCTGTTTATAACTTCTTAACGTCACCCTGGTAGTACAATGGATAATGCACTGGACTGCAGTGCCTGAGAATCTGGGTTCTATTCCTGGTAAGTCTTGGTTGTAATTGATTTATTGAAAGAAATTTATGAAGGCAGCATATGTAGGCAAGCAACTGCTCTTTTTATTCATTTTTACTCATTGTACTAATTTTTGAGTAAGTGTCTTTTTTAAAAATTAAACATATATTCGGAGCTATGTTAAGCATCGAATGTAGTCAAAAATGAGTAAATTTTACTAATTTTTTGAGTACCTATTTTTAAATGTATGGGACCAGTAACCCTAAACCCGGCTCTGGATCGAAATAAAAAGAACAGAACAGAAAACGGCTTTTCATTTTCCAGATCATCATGGCGTCCACAGAACATTAATTCCGAATCCCGCGTCTCTTTATGACCCACCTTTTCATTTGGTGGTGTCGCAGAAAAGAAGAACAAACGCCATTTTGCACATCAGAAATTCCCCATGGGAAAAGTAAAAAAATACCACAGGCGGGTGCAGTTACGCCACTCCGACATGTCTGCGTAATGGAGTGCTGAAATGAATTCCAGAGTTGATGAAAGAAATTTTTAAATTAAAACATAATTTTATAGTGTTCTTGAAGCGTCTAGACTTCGCGTAATTCGAAAACAAAACAACTGTTTATCTCACAATTTATTCGAATTGTGTACTTTACGTACAAAAACACATTTGTACATACGTTTTTGCTGAAACGGGAAGTAGTTTACTTAAGTTTGTTCCATGCGCTTGGAGTTTTGTTGTCAACATGTAATTATAAGATTACTATTAAGATATCTTTGCACATATTGTTTTTGTTTTAATGCTATGAAGATTTATGAGATAAATTTAAACAAGTATCATAAAGAGTAAACACTTTAATTATGTTCATGTAACTAATGAATATCATATGTAATGTAATTAGTTCAGTCTATTTTCGCTTGCATGCTTTTATACATAAGTAACTTTAACCATATATCATCACTTTAAGACCAAATTATGTTGTGATAAAATTTAAACAAAGTTTTTTTCGTTTAGTATACGTTTTCTATAGTGTCGGATAAAAATAAGTCAAAATTAAAGAAACAAGCCTCTTAAAATATCAAACGAAATATTTACGTTATATATATATACAGTGCTCGATTTTTAGAAATAGAGATTCCGGAACTGTAACCTTCCGTGGGTGTGGGATCGCATTTTTTTTTTCAAAAATAGCGGTACTGGAACGCCGTTCCGGTGCGTTCCTGCTCAAATCGAGCCCTGTATATATATTTAAACATTACATTGTGTTTTCAAAGAACATGTATACAAAATTAGAAGAAAATTGAACAGCGCGACCGTTCACGACATTTACAGACAGGCAAACAAACGAAATGCGAAAAGTCAGGGGAAATATATATATATATATATATATATATATATATTTATATATATATATATATATATATATATATATATATATATATATATATATATATATAATATATATATATATATATATATAATATATATATATAAAAGGTGTGGGTGTACTCACGTATGTGATCATGGGCATGTTCCAGGCCGCGGCCACCAGTGCCTCGGAGACGCATGAGTGGTCGGGGCCTATGAACCCGACCACCCCCTCCTCCTTCATCTGGGTCATCTTCTTGATGGTCACGGCCGTGTTGGGCTCCCCGGAGTCGTACGCGATGAACTTGAGGTTGTGCGAGGGCAGGATGGAGGGGTCCGCGTTCACCATGTCCACGGCCAGGGGGATGGCCCCGCAGATCAGCTTGCCCAGCTCCTGGAATGGATGGAAGGGGCACTATTAAGAATAAGTTGGTATAGATATAAAGGATGGCCATGAAATACGTTCCTACACTGTAAAAAAAATTTGCTTAAAATTAGTACATCAACGTACGCGTTTTTATTTGAGTACGATTGCATTGTAAATGGGCGATGCCGTTCTCAAATTTAAATAATCGTACTCTCGCCAAACTGAGCAGTATGGTTTGATGTTGCTAGTATCAGCTTCTGTTCAGGCCATCTTAACAAAGCGACCTGGATAAATTAAAATATTCGTTCAGAAGTTGTTTTTCCAAATTATTTGGTGTCGGTTGCTTAAATGGAAACTGAGTAATTACGACTCAATTATCTTACTTCCCATTCTTTTGCCACGCCTTTTTTCCATTACTTCTGTTTATAACTTCTTCACATCGTTCTGGCGGTACTACGGATAGGACACAGGACTACGGTGTCTTAGGATATGGGTTCGGTTCGCGGGAAGTCCAGTTTCTAATTGTTGAAATTAATACTGAAAATGATTTATGAAGGCAGTCTATGTAGGCAAGCGACTGAACTTTTTATTTGTCACATTTTTGAGTACGTCTTTTTCAAAAATGAAACTTATGTATTCGGAGGTATAATAAGCATCGAATTTAATCAAAAATGAGTGCATTTTACTTATTTCTGATTACCTTTTTTTAACAGTGTATGTTTAGAGGCATATGTGGTTAAACCAAATAACGGTATTATACCGGAATTATCCCATGCATTCAATATTAAAGAAATTGAAGGCAATGAGAGAAGATTTCTGTTCAAATAATTGTATACCAAAAATCACCGACAGGAGGAATTTCGGCTCTGTCCTAGCAGAAATCAGGTATAGTATATTATAAATATATATTATATATATATTATTTATCTATATGTGTGCGTGTCACAAATTGTGACAAACACAAATTAAATTATAAATAAATAATCATTTATTTATCAGAATCAGGGTATCTTGAACCGCATAGAGTAGACCGATAAAAGGAATTTTCAATGTAGTGGCTAAACAAAGTGCATCAGAGATGCGTCCTGAATTTGATGAATAAAATATATTATTTCCTTGGAATTTAATCGCTAAATTCATTTGTTTGTCTGTCGCAACTATTTTTTTTATGAATTATACCCGTTTTCTGCTCACACAGCGTCGAAATTCCCTCTGTCGGGGATTTTAGAAGCTGTTTCTTTTTACGGTAATCTCTTTTCTCCTTGCCTTCAATATCCTTAACAGGAAATTTAGGGGAATTCCATTCATTAGTTTTAAATACAGTTGCCCCTAAAAAGGTTCTACTTATTTTCTGGCGACCCTGTATTTTATTTTATTGTATTTGTAAAATATTTGTATTTGTAAAATGCCTGTATTTTTAAAATATCTGTATTTGTAAAATATCTGTATTTGTAAAATATCTGTATTTGTAAAATATCTGTATTTGTAAAATATCTAAATATCTGTATTTGTAAAATATTTATATTAGTAAAATATTTGTATTTGTAAAATATTTGTATTTGCAAAATATTTGTATTTGTAAAATATTTGTATTTGTAAAATATGTGCATTTGTAAAATATCTGTATTTGTAGCATATTTATATATGTAAAATGTCTGTATTTGTAAAATATTTGTATTTTTAAAATATTTGTATTTGTAAAATATCTATATTTGTAAAATATTTATATTTGTAAAATATTTATATTAGTAAAATATTTATATTTGTAAAATATTTATATTTGTAAAATATTTGCATTTGTAAAATGTAACTTAAAAAAATTTCTAAAGTTTGTTATTGTCAGTTATTTTTTTTAATTAAAGTAAAATAATTTAAAGTGGACAATTAAAAAAGCGGCACACATAGATAGTTTTATCTTTGGAAATAATTATCTTATATATAAAGCAGAAATCTCCAAAATCTGTCCGGATGTGTGTTTGTTTGTTTGTTTGTTTGTTTGTTGGTTTGTTTGTTGGTTTGTCAGTATATTATAGGTTCCGTAACTACAAAACGCAGAGCTTTGAAATTCACAGAATAGTTAGTTAAAAAAATAAGAATTTTAACGCGACTATTTTCAAGTCTCTACGATGTTCATTCGAATGTTATGACATTTTTTAGCATACGTCATCAAAGTTTCACGAAGTGGCAACAGTAAAATCAGTTAAAATCAACGGAGAAAAGCGAAAATATAATATAAAAAATTATAAACCAATTAGAATGCCGATCTTTTCACGGAATACTCCATAACTACAAAACGTAGCTTTATAAAATTTATAGAATACTTTACTTGAAAAATTAGACGTTTTTTGTGATAATTTTTAAGTTTGTACGATGTTTCAATCGTATGTTATAACTATTTTAATGGATTCCATTGACTTAACATGGATGAAAATATCGTTTGCAATTTAAAATAAAATTGTTCGTTATTGGCAATATAAAAACGACGTCATAGGTTTTGTTTGATTTAATAATTATTGAAAAATGTATATACATTGGGCTTTTTGCTACAATACGGAACCATTCAAAAATTAAAACAACCAGAATTTTATCTTAAAGAAATGGTTTAGAATTGTATTAAAATGTTATAATTGTTTTATCTCTTTTGTTTTATACAGGTTTATTGTAAGTATATTTAATTATCTTAGATCGAACTTTAGAACAATTCATCCAAAATGCGAGTAATTTGTGTATGAACGTCCATTTTATTTATTTGAAAAATATTTTATGCAAGTATTTTTTTTAATGTACGAAGCTTGGTTTCATTGTGAATTTTCAACTCTATTAGACTTTTTAATGTTATTAAAGAATAAAATTTCACAGATACCAACTGATAATTTAGAAAGTATTTTATTTAATGTGCCAATGAATATTTCCTTTTAAAACATTGAATGGCGATCATTAAATATTAAATGTAAAATTATTGAAAGTACATGGTGAGATTATAATATGCTGCACCGTGTGCTAAACTATAGCCAAGTTATAACAGTGTATTCTTTGGATGAAGTGCGCCTTGGCTGTAATTTGCTGTGGAAACTTACTAAATATTTGTATGACAGGTATTTTTAGATGCGAATTCTATAATAACAGTATCACAAAATCAAAATTTTAGGAAAAATTGTTTAACAAAATGAGTAAATACCCAATTTTTAATAAATTGATCCGTAAATAAAAAAAATGAACTTAAAATTAAAATAGGTGGTTATTCTTCTGTAATAATATTATTCAAGGGAATTCTTTAAAACATGGGCAGGGCGTAGTAAAAGAAAGTTGTGTAGTATTTCAAAACATACTATTTTTGGTTGAGTATTTATGCTGGGCTGTTAATTTTATTCTTACTTTGATAAAGAATTTGAGGCAGTTTATTTGCAAAAAACGTTTAGGTTTATTCTGGCTGCAATTTACATTCTTAGGTTCTGCATTATTGAGGACAAAAATGCAAACTATTAATTAGATACACAAGTTGTTGGTCGAAGATATTGCAAAGATGTAGCCTAAACGATACATTGGAACGGGCATTTGGAAATAATCAAATCAAAATTGCAATACTGGGAACAGGGAAATTCGGAATGTTTGAAAGTTAAATCATTTAAGTTCTTTATCAAATTTATTAATTTGGTCAGCTTTAAAAAATTATGTTATCTGTTTCTGCTGCTTTTTTCACTTCCATGCAGCTTCAGAACATTTCAATATCGAAATTGATTCATAAGTTTAATTAAAATTCAAGCTTGAAGTTATTCCTTTAAAACTGCAATTTAATGAAACCCTCCTTGATGAAATTATTTTTAAAAATAATATAAAAATGAAGATCATAGCGCTTGGTTTATTATTTAATTTAATATTTTTTTCCTTAGATAAAAAAAATCATAGCCTTTATGTAAATAATTATTTATATAAAATACCTGTTATAATTCACATTATCTTTCAATAATGATGACAACAGTAATTAAAATTTCATCGATTAAAGTAAGCACTGTAAACTAAAATATAATTATAGTCATTTCACAAATAAATTGCGGCATCCGTGTTAAAAAAATCGGTTATGTACAGACCGCGCTGTATTGGCCCTACTCGGTACAAGGTTGAGAGGGGGAGAGAATAAATGGCCTACAATGATTGAAACGGCCATCCTTCCTTTACACGATGGTATGTCATTTATCCATATAGGGTAATTCCACGTTGAATTAATGATAGCGGTACACTTATTTTCACCTGGTACAAACGCAAAAAGGGGAATGGCTTAAAAATCGGCATGTACTAAACGTATGACTTTCGTCTATACAATAGTATATTATTTATACCTATCAACTTATTCCACTTGGAGTTAAGGATTTTAAAAACGTCGTTTTTTATTATGGTATTTAATGTAACTATGTATACCCATACCGAAAAGAAATTCATATTAATTTCTAAAAATATTTTTGTGCAGGAATGTTTAATTTTTAAAATTCCATACCTTATGAGAGATAAACTAGAAATTATTCGATTTTTATCGGTGTTTTAGCAACCAAGTAGTATAGAGATATTTTTACTTTTTTTTAACTTCTAATTTATTACACATAAAAATATTTTAAATTATAAAAAAAAGCTTTATCACTTTTTAAAGAGGAATTCTAAAATGGTATATGCGATTATCCCAGGCAGGAGAGGAAATGTATATATTTTCAGTTATTTGTCGTTACTTTATTTATTTCCGTGCGAAGAACGGGTACTTTTGCTAGTACACTATAAATAAAGATAAGTATAAATCAATACTTATATTTAGTTATAGTTTATGAAGATAAGTATTTATTTATACTTATGTTTGATTTATACTTATATTTACTTATAGTTTATGAAGATAAGTATTGATTTATACTTATGTTTGATTTATACTTATAGTTTATGAAGATAAGTATTGATTTATACTTATGTTTGATTTATACTTATAGTTTATGAAGATAAGTATTGATTTATACTTATGTTTGATTTATACTTATGTTTGATTTATACTTATAGTTTATGAAGATAAGTATTGATTTATACTTATGTTTGATTTATACTTATAGTTTATGAAGATAAGTATTGATTTATACTTATGTTTGATTTATACTTATAGTTTATGAAGATAAGTATTGATTTATACTTATGTTTGATTTATACTTATGTTTGATTTATACTTATAGTTTATGAAGATAAGTATTGATTTATACTTATGTTTGATTTATACTTATAGTTTATGAAGATAAGTATTGATTTATACTTATGTTTGATTTATACTTATAGTTTATGAAGATAAGTATTGATTTGTACTTATGTTTGATTTATACTTATAGTTTATGAAGATAAGTATTGATTTATATTTATGTTTGATTTATACTTATAGTTTATGAAGATAAGTATTGATTTATACTTATGTTTGATTTATACTTATAGTTTATGAAGATAAGTATTGATTTATACTTATGTTTGATTTATACTTATAATTTATGAAGATAAGTATTGATTTATACTTATGTTTGATTTATACTTATAGTTTATGAAGATAAGTATTGATTTATATTTATGTTTGATTTATACTTATAGTTTATGAAGATAAGTATTGATTTATACTTATGTTTGATTTATACTTATAGTTTATGAAGATAAGTATTGATTTATATTTATGTTTGATTTATACTTATAGTTTATGAAGATAAGTATTGATTTATACTTATGTTTGATTTATACTTATAGTTTATGAAGATAAGTATTGATTTATACTTATGTTTGATTTATACTTATAGTTTATGAAGATAAGTATTGATTTATACTTATGTTTGATTTATACTTATATTTACTTATAGTTTATGAAGATAAGTATTGATTTATACTTATGTTTGATTTATACTTATAGTTTATGAAGATAAGTATTGATTTATACTTATGTTTGATT
This sequence comes from Troglohyphantes excavatus, assembly GCA_963932185.1. Classification (NCBI taxonomy): domain Eukaryota; kingdom Metazoa; phylum Arthropoda; class Arachnida; order Araneae; family Linyphiidae; genus Troglohyphantes; species Troglohyphantes excavatus. The sequence goes on along the minus strand of OZ010666.1, from coordinate 11,088,702 downwards.
TATACTTATATTTACTTATAGTTTATGAAGATAAGTATTGATTTATACTTATGTTTGATTTATACTTATGTTTGATTTATACTTATAGTTTATGAAGATAAGTATTGATTTATACTTATGTTTGATTTATACTTATAGTTTATGAAGATAAGTATTGATTTATACTTATGTTTGATTTATACTTATAGTTTATGAAGATAAGTATTGATTTATACTTATGTTTGATTTATACTTATAGTTTATGAAGATAAGTATTGATTTATATTTATGTTTGATTTATACTTATAGTTTATGAAGATAAGTATTGATTTATACTTATGTTTGATTTATACTTATAGTTTATGAAGATAAGTATTGATTTATACTTATGTTTGATTTATATTTATTGTTTATGAAGATAAGTATTGATTTATACTTATGTTTGATTTATACTTATAGTTTATGAAGATAAGTATTGATTTATATTTATGTTTGATTTATACTTATAGTTTATGAAGATAAGTATTGATTTATACTTATGTTTGATTTATACTTATGTTTGATTTATACTTATAGTTTATGAAGATAAGTATTGATTTATACTTATGTTTGATTTATACTTATATTTTATGAAGATAAGTATTGATTTATACTTATGTTTGATTTATACTTATGTTTGATTTATACTTATGTTTGATTTACACTTATGTTTAATTTATTGTTATCTTTACTTATATTTTGTGAAGATAAGTATTGATTTATATTTATGCTTGATTTATACTTATCTATACTTATAGTTTTTGAAGATAAGTATTGATTTATACTTGTGTTGACTTAAAATTGAATGTTATTTAAATTTGCCCGATAACAAGAATAATACCCACTCTTGTGAAGTATCTATACTTTCTTTTATAGTTTCTTTAAAAAACAACTTATACTAAATACATTTCCTTTATTTAAATTTTACTTTAAAGTTTAACTTTATCCAATTCCTTAAAACGCTATCTTGAGTTCTCACCTGTTTTTTGTTTGTGTTTGTATAAGTTTGGGACGAAACAAAAGATTTAAAATCTCCAACTTATGATAATGGGATTGTGTATGTGTAATTCAGACTTTTGTTGTTTGACTAAAGTGCATATTTCAAGATTTACCTCGAAGAAAGATAAACAAGATTTACATTTACTTTACTTGCGTTTTCTTTACTTAGTTTTAGAAAAACACGATGAATCTTGGTGTTTGTTGGTATACGCAACAAAAGATGTAAAAAAAAACATATTAAAAGGACTTCCTTTGAATATTAAATTAAACTACTTTAGTTTAAAACACGAACACATGAATTTAATTTAAAATTTATATAAAATCATAAAATATTTTATATATTATTACCTTAACAAGTCACTGGCTTAAGCTTATTTATAAAATTTAAGTCTACACTAATTAAACTACGAAGGGAGGGGGGGGGATGGGGTCCTCCAAGACTAATGACTTAACTTTGGAAAATGATGTTTCATTTTTACCCCCTAGTGCATAGTGCAGTATAAATGTTTGCACAACTTTAAAATGACCGCTAGTTTCATCTATTAAGTTTTATGTTAACTATTATAGTATCGTCACGTAGGAAACCATGTGTCTAGTTCTTATAACCGCCGCTATGTCCCTTATCTTTATAAAAATTATTGTGATAAAGGCAATCAGTTGCTTCGAGGTCTGTTGTTCTAAAATTGGCTCGTGAAGGGTGAAGTTTTCGAAGATTGTTTTATTACTTATAAGTATAATCTGGCTCTACAAAAAATCTTAGCCAATACCAGAGGTATGTATTGGGTTGGAGGGAAAGTTCTGTCGTATTTTAAAGAAAATATTTTAATTCATTTATAAAAATATGTGTTTAATATTAATCAATTATATATGCTCCGTTATTTGTTACAACCTGTTGCCATCTTTTAGGTAACCTGTGAATTCCTCTTTTGTAGAAGTTTCCGGTTTTAATTAGTTATTTAATTAAATAGGCACTTTTGATTTTTTGGATATTTTTCAAAAATCCAGGAACAAAAAAAAAAACAAAAAAAAAATATTTCTTTAAAAAAGAAAAAAATATGCATTAGAGGGTTAAATATATAATGCAAAAAGAAAAACACATCATACACTGTAAAAAATAAGTACTTAAAAATAAGTAAAATGTACTCATTTTTGATTACTTTCAATGCTAATCAAAGCTCTAAATATATACGATATGTATTCAAAAATGAGTAAAGTGTATTAAAAAAAAGCAGTTGCTTGCCTACATTAATCACTTTCAACAATCACAACCAATACTTGCAGGGAATCGAACCCAATTCGTCTACCTGATGTCATCCACACCAAAGTCCAGGGTCATATCCGTTGTACCACCACCGCGATGTGAAGAGGTTATAAACAGAAATAATGTTAAAAAGGCGTGGCAAAAGAATGGAAAGTAAGAAAATTAAGTTGTAATAACCCAGTTTCCATTTATTTGCAGTATTTATTCCCAGTTTCCATTATATCCATCATTTCCTCTAATTTGTTTTTATTTCTACGAGACGTCGGTTTAATAAACCATATTTAATCTGTACAGTTTCGTAATTTAACTATAGTTTGGCCCAGCTTAGCCATAACTGGCTCTTGCGTCTCAAAACACCAATCAATCAACCAAACATTTAAGCAATCGACCTCAAATAAAGTGGAAAACCGTCTTTTGAACAAATATTTTAAGTGTGCCAGGTCTCTTTGTTAAAACGGCTTGAACAGAAGCTGATATTAGCAATATTAAATCATACTGCTTATTTCAGCGAAAGTACGATTACTTAAATTTGAGTACATCATCGCTCATTTACGATGCAATTGTGCTCAAAGATAAACGAGTACGTCCATGTACTAATTTTTAAGCACATTTTTTTTACAGTGTGACATTAAAAATCTTACAACTGTGTGTTTTCAATGGCGGATTTCAATTAACGCAAACGAAAGCTTCCCTAAAACCGGCAGCATGAGTTCCAGTTCCTGAATAGATCCGTGTGCTGTATCAATATCACATTACACAAACATATCTAAATCCACACACTCACTTTGAACGAGCTGAGGAATCCAATGGTGATATTAGGCTTAGTGGAATCCAACACATGTTTCTCATGCGTATCCTTCAGTCTTCTCAGATCCACAACAGTCGTATGGGGTTGGAACTCAGCACCTACCACCACGAGCAGCAGACTCGCTACCACAGCCGCAGCAGCCATGGAAAGGGGAGAGTGGAGTTGAGTGTCCCACCATAGTATGTTGCATCCAGTGCAAGCGAGCTCGCTTCAAGTGATATGTCGGAGGATTCTATCATTCCAACTAGGGTTGTTTTTTTAGAAGGTTAGGGCAGGATCTTCAATGTCATAGGATTTCATGGTGCAGAGAAAAAACTTGTTTATTGTTCGGTAAGGGGATACTTTATGTGTGTTTTAGGAATTGAAGGCCGCTGTTGTGGAGCTTTGGATTGAATGTCAGGTTCTGGAGTTCACCTGTAATGGAAAAGCCTAATTAGAATTCGGGTGATCACATCACATGGGGAGATAAAATATTGGATGTGAGGTTTTGTTTCGAATTTTTTTATTTTTATGTTATGTCGTTTCAGGAACGTGTTTATTTATGTTTTTACAAATATTTATTAGGTACACTTTAAAAGTAGCTACTCAAAAATAAGTAAAATGTACTAATTTTTTTATTACATTCGATGCTCATCATAGATCCAAATATACATAAGTTTCACTTTTGAAAAAGTCAAGTACTCAAAGATGAGTATAATGAGCAGATGCTAGTTTACATAGGCTGCCGTCATAAATAACGACAATTACAACCGATACTTACCAAGAGTGAATCGAACACAGTTCTTCAGGCATTGCATCCAGAGACTTATCCGTTAAACTATCAGGGCGACTTGAAGAAGTTATACACAGAATAAATGTTAAACATGTGTGCCAAAAGAATGGGAAGTAAGATAATTGAGTTGTAATAACTGGGTTTCCATTTAAGCAATCGACATAAAATATTGTGGAAAACCATCTCCTGAACAACTATTTTAAATTTGTCCGGTAGCTTTGTTAAGATGTTTGAACGGATATTAAATCACACTGCTCATTTTTGAGAAAATACGGTTGCTTAAATTGGAGTACGTCATCGTTCGTTTACGATACAAATATACTTAAAAAAAACTAGTAGATTAAGGTACTCATATTTAAGTACTTTTTTTTTACAGTGTAGCAAAAGATCTTTCAGGAATAGTTAGAAGAACAGGCCGTTGACCGGAAATTAATCTATCGTCGGCTTAGAAGTAAATCCATGTATATTTAAACCAAAGATTTACAAGCCGTAGTTGGGTACGAAATCCAAGGTTTTTACTCAATGGAATAAAGCACCAAAGTCATTCACATTTCGAAGTTTATAACTCTTATTTCGTCCCCAACTACGACTTGTAAATGTTATCGCAAAGAAAAGAACTAATCATTCTCATATGTATTATTTCTACAGTAAAGATCCCATTATCATACGTATTATATATATAGAAAGTATTCCATTATCATACTTATTATTTCTATAGTAAATATCCCATTATCATTCGTATTATTTTTATAGCAAAGATAAAATTATCATACTTATTATTTCTATAGAAAGTATTCCATTATCATTCGTATTATTTCTATAGTAAAGATCCCATTATCATTCGTATTATTTCTATAGTAAAGATCCCATTATCATACGTATTATTTCAATAGTAAAGATCCCATTATCATTCGTATTATTTCAATAGTAAAGATCCCATTATCATACGTATTATTTTTATAGCAAAGATAAAATTATCATACTTATTATTTCTATAGTAAATATCCCATTATCATTCGTATTATTTCTATAGTAAATATCCCATTATCATTCGTATTATTTCTATAGTAAAGATCCCATTATCATTCGTATTATTTCAATAGTAAAGATCCCATTATCATACGTATTATTTTTATAGCAAAGATAAAATTATCATACTTATTATTTCTATAGTAAATATCCCATTATCATACGTATTATTTCTATAGTAAAGATCCCATTATCATACGTATTATTTCAATAGTAAAGATCCCATTATCATACGTATTATTTTTATAGCAAAGATAAAATTATCATACTTATTATTTCTATAGTAAATATCCCATTATCATTCGTATTATTTCAATAGTAAAGATCCCATTATCATACGTATTATTTTTATAGCAAAGATAAAATTATCATACTTATTATTTCTATAGTAAATATCCCATTATCATACTTATTATTTCTATAGTAAATATCCCATTATCATTCGTATTATTTCAATAGTAAAGATCCCATTATCATACGTATTATTTTTATAGCAAAGATAAAATTATCATACTTATTATTTCTATAGTAAATATCCCATTATCATTCGTATTATTTCTATAGTAAAGATCCCATTATCATACGTATTATTTCAATAGTAAAGATCCCATTATCATACGTATTATTTTTATAGCAAAGATAAAATTATCATACTTATTATTTCTATAGTAAATATCCCATTATCATTCGTATTATTTCTATAGTAAATATCCCATTATCATTCGTATTATTTCAATAGTAAAGATCCCATTATCATACGTATTATTTTTATAGCAAAGATAAAATTATCATACTTATTATTTCTATAGTAAATATCCCATTATCATTCGTATTATTTCTATAGTAAAGATCCCATTATCATACGTATTATTTCAATAGTAAAGATCCCATTATCATACGTATTATTTTTATAGCAAAGATAAAATTATCATACTTATTATTTCTATAGTAAATATCCCATTATCATTCGTATTATTTCTATAGTAAAGATCCCATTATCATACGTATTATTTTTATAGCAAAGATAAAATTATCATACTTATTATTTCTATAGTAAATATCCCATTATCATTCGTATTATTTCTATAGTAAATATCCCATTATCATTCGTATTATTTCTATAGTAAATATCCCATTATCATTCGTATTATTTCAATAGTAAAGATCCCATTATCATACGTATTATTTTTATAGCAAAGATAAAATTATCATACTTATTATTTCTATAGTAAATATCCCATTATCATTCGTATTATTTCTATAGTAAAGATCCCATTATCATACGTATTATTTCAATAGTAAAGATCCCATTATCATACGTATTATTTTTATAGCAAAGATAAAATTATCATACTTATTATTTCTATAGTAAATATCCCATTATCATTCGTATTATTTCTATAGTAAAGATCCCATTATCATACGTATTATTTCAATAGTAAAGATCCCATTATCATACGTATTATTTTTATAGCAAAGATAAAATTATCATACTTATTATTTCTATAGTAAATATCCCATTATCATTCGTATTATTTCTATAGTAAAGATCCCATTATCATACGTATTATTTTTATAGCAAAGATAAAATTATCATACTTATTATTTCTATAGTAAATATCCCATTATCATTCGTATTATTTCTATAGTAAAGATCCCATTATCATACGTATTATTTTTATAGCAAAGATAAAATTATCATACTTATTATTTCTATAGTAAATATCCCATTATCATTCGTATTATTTCTATAGTAAAGATCCCATTATCATACGTATTATTTTTATAGCAAAGATAAAATTATCATACTTATTATTTCTATAGTAAATATCCCATTATCATTCGTATTATTTCTATAGTAAAGATCCCATTATCATACGTATTATTTTTATAGCAAAGATAAAATTATCATACTTATTATTTCTATAGTAAATATCCCATTATCATTCGTATTATTTCTATAGTAAAGATCCCATTATCATACGTATTATTTTTATAGCAAAGATAAAATTATCATACTTATTATTTCTATAGTTAATATCCCATTATCATTCGTATTATTTCTATAGTAAAGATCCCATTATCATACGTATTATTTTTATAGCAAAGATAAAATTATCATACTTATTATTTCTATAGTAAATATCCCATTATCATTCGTATTATTTCTATAGTAAAGATCCCATTATCATACGTATTATTTCAATAGTAAAGATCCCATTATCATACGTATTATTTTTATAGCAAAGATAAAATTATCATACTTATTATTTCTATAGTAAATATCCCATTATCATTCGTATTATTTCTATAGTAAAGATCCCATTATCATACGTATTATTTTTATAGCAAAGATAAAATTATCATACTTATTATTTCTATAGTAAATATCCCATTATCATTCGTATTATTTCTATAGTAAATATCCCATTATCATTCGTATTATTTCTATAGTAAATATCCCATTATCATTCGTATTATTTCAATAGTAAAGATCCCATTATCATACGTATTATTTTTATAGCAAAGATAAAATTATCATACTTATTATTTCTATAGTAAATATCCCATTATCATTCGTATTATTTCTATAGTAAAGATCCCATTATCATACGTATTATTTCAATAGTAAAGATCCCATTATCATACGTATTATTTTTATAGCAAAGATAAAATTATCATACTTATTATTTCTATAGTAAATATCCCATTATCATTCGTATTATTTCTATAGTAAATATCCCATTATCATTCGTATTATTTCAATAGTAAAGATCCCATTATCATACGTATTATTTTTATAGCAAAGATAAAATTATCATACTTATTATTTCTATAGTAAATATCCCATTATCATTCGTATTATTTCTATAGTAAAGATCCCATTATCATACGTATTATTTCAATAGTAAAGATCCCATTATCATACGTATTATTTTTATAGCAAAGATAAAATTATCATACTTATTATTTCTATAGTAAATATCCCATTATCATTCGTATTATTTCTATAGTAAATATCCCATTATCATTCGTATTATTTCTATAGTAAAGATCCCATTATCATACGTATTATTTCAATAGTAAAGATCCCATTATCATACGTATTATTTTTATAGCAAAGATAAAATTATCATACTTATTATTTCTATAGTAAATATCCCATTATCATTCGTATTATTTCTATAGTAAATATCCCATTATCATTCGTATTATTTCAATAGTAAAGATCCCATTATCATACGTATTATTTTTATAGCAAAGATAAAATTATCATACTTATTATTTCTATAGTAAATATCCCATTATCATTCGTATTATTTCTATAGTAAAGATCCCATTATCATACGTATTATTTCAATAGTAAAGATCCCATTATCATACGTATTATTTTTATAGCAAAGATAAAATTATCATACTTATTATTTCTATAGTAAATATCCCATTATCATTCGTATTATTTCTATAGTAAATATCCCATTATCATTCGTATTATTTCTATAGTAAAGATCCCATTATCATACGTATTATTTCAATAGTAAAGATCCCATTATCATACGTATTATTTTTATAGCAAAGATAAAATTATCATACTTATTATTTCTATAGTAAATATCCCATTATCATTCGTATTATTTCTATAGTAAAGATCCCATTATCATACGTATTATTTCAATAGTAAAGATCCCATTATCATACGTATTATTTTTATAGCAAAGATAAAATTATCATACTTATTATTTCTATAGTAAATATCCCATTATCATTCGTATTATTTCTATAGTAAAGATCCCATTATCATACGTATTATTTCAATAGTAAAGATCCCATTATCATACGTATTATTTTTATAGCAAAGATAAAATTATCATACTTATTATTTCTATAGTAAATATCCCATTATCATTCGTATTATTTCTATAGTAAAGATCCCATTATCATACGTATTATTTCAATAGTAAAGATCCCATTATCATACGTATTATTTTTATAGCAAAGATAAAATTATCATACTTATTATTTCTATAGTAAATATCCCATTATCATTCGTATTATTTCTATAGTAAATATCCCATTATCATTCGTATTATTTCTATAGTAAAGATCCCATTATCATACGTATTATTTCAATAGTAAAGATCCCATTATCATTCGTATTATTTTTATAGCAAAGATAAAATTATCATACTTATTATTTCTATAGTAAATATCCCATTATCATTCGTATTATTTCTATAGTAAATATCCCATTATCATTCGTATTATTTCTATAGTAAAGATCCCATTATCATACGTATTATTTCAATAGTAAAGATCCCATTATCATACGTATTATTTTTATAGCAAAGATAAAATTATCATACTTATTATTTCTATAGTAAATATCCCATTATCATTCGTATTATTTCTATAGTAAATATCCCATTATCATTCGTATTATTTCTATAGTAAAGATCCCATTATCATACGTATTATTTCAATAGTAAAGATCCCATTATCATACGTATTATTTTTATAGCAAAGATAAAATTATCATACTTATTATTTCTATAGTAAATATCCCATTATCATTCGTATTATTTCTATAGTAAATATCCCATTATCATACTTATTATTTCTATAGTAAATATCCCATTATCTTTCGTATTATTTCAATAGTAAAGATCCCATTATCATACGTATTATTTTTATAGCAAAGATAAAATTATCATACTTATTATTTCTATAGTAAATATCCCATTATCATTCGTATTATTTCTATAGTAAAGATCCCATTATCATACTTATTATTTCTATAGTAAATATCCCATTATCATTCGTATTATTTCTATCCCATTATCATACGTATTATTTCTATAGTAAAGATATCATGGTCATATGTATTGTTTCTGAACATTAAAAAATAAATTAAACTTAAAAACAAAACAAAAATATTTTTAAAGAAAAATTGCCCTAAAGAGATTTGTAAAAAAAAGACTAATTTAAGGAGGTGTTTAAAATATAAATATCTATTATTAATTTTATTCTTTTATTCACATTGTAACTTTTCGAAGTTGATGCCATGTCACCGATTTAAACAAAATACAATTTTTATCTTATTAATATTAAACACACATATTAACTACTTTTCCTTAAAATTAAAAATTTGTTTTTACTTTCTATCTTTCTTTACTTTCTTCCTATTTCTTAAAAATTCGTCCTTTTTTTCCTTTCAAATTTTGTTTTACACTATATATAAGACAACAGTTAGTAAGAAACTCTACAATACTTTTTACCTCTCTACCAAAATTGGATACCTCCCTGCAACCCAAAACAATGAATGCAATTTCCAGCAGACAATAATCGGTTGTCACGACAGCAACTCGAGCTATTTCTCAAGCCCCGTCTGAAAAGCGAGCGTCACATCTTGGGGCAACGTGTCGACGCCCCTGAGTGAATAAATCTCACTGTGGGACGCCCTGCGTGATATCTGGGAAAGGTAGATTAATGTCAACCGAGAAGATCTATCTCGATAAATATAGGACATCCCTTAATATATCGGGAAGGTTTTTGGCCCGAAATTGGGTAATCTCGTAAGGAATACTTCGGAAATGATTTGTAAAAGATTTTCTCTCTTAAAGCTTTGGGAAGTTTGTGTTTTTTTTTTGAAAACCAGAATCTTTATTTGGCCCACATTTTTGAATGTAGAAGCGATGTTACCTTTGTATTTAGTCGACTTTGTGAATTTAAATCTACCTGGGGCATTTTCAACATTCATCGAAAATATATGTACCTACACTGATAAAAATAGGTATTCAAAAATTAATAAATGTACTCATTTTTGAATACATGTGATGCTCATCATGGCTTCGAATACATAAGTTTAAATTTTGAAAAAGACCTGTACTTAAAAATGAGTGCAATGGTAAAAATGTTTAAAAAGAGCAGAGGCTAGCCTACATAGGCTGCCTTTGTAAATCACTTTCAACAAATATCGACAATTACAACCAAGACTTACCGGGAATCGAACCCCGATCTGCACGTACCGCTGTCCAAAGTCTTATTCGTTAAGCTACCAGGGCGACTTGAACAAGTTATAAACAGAAGTAATGTTAAAAAGCTGTGCTAAAAGAATGGGAAGTAAGATGATTGAGCTGTAATAACTCAGTTTTCATTTAAGCAATCGGCATCAAATAATGTGGAAAACCATCTTCAGAACAACTATTTTAAGTGTGTCTGGTCGCTTTGTTAAGATGGCTTGAACAAAAGCTGAGATAACCAATATTAAATCACACTGCTCATTTTTGAGAAAGTACGGTTACTTAAATTTGAGTACGTCATCACTCATTTACGATGCAATTGTATTAAAAATACGAGTACGTCATGTACTCATTTTTAAGCAATTTTTTTGCATTGCATCTAGAAAGAAAGGGAAATGGGTACTTTCGTGTATGGTAATCCCTAGGGTAAACAAATTTGGCGCATTTTCGCTAGTTGGCATATGAGGCCGTTTAAAAGAAAAGAACCGGGAAATGAAACCTTGAAAGTTGTGAAACATTGATATGCGTGGACAATCTAACTAGACCCTAAAGCGAATGCTATGGCTTGTAAAAAGGCCCAAATGCGCAAAAGCTCTGATTGGATAAAATTAATTCAAACTAACGAGAAATGAGTATCAAAGACGTCATATTTATCAGGGTTTTTCCACTGCCTTTTCAAATATATATAATTCATTACACTTTCTTATATTACCTACCTATAGATTGAGGTACTTCCTCGTCGAATGCAAGAGTTAATGGACACCAACGATCTGGAGCTTTTTATTAGTTAATGGTAGCTCACATTATGCTAATCTAGTTAATGACCAAAACAAACAATATTTAAAATAAATTTAAAACAATTTAATTTCACAATAGTATTAAGAATATTCAAATTCCCTTAAATGTTTTGTTTATCGTCCATTCACTGTAAAAAAAAAGGTACGTAAAATGAGTACATGAACATACTCGTTATTTTAGTACAATTACATCATAAACGAGCGATGAAGTACTCAAATTAAAGTAATCGTACGTTCGCAAAAATGAGCAGTGTAATTTAATATTGCTAATTTCAGCTTCTGTTCAAGCCACCTTAACAAAGCGACCTGACACACTTAAAATATTTATTCGGAAGATGGTTTTCCACATTTGTTAATGTCGATTGCTGAAATGGAAATTCAATTATCTTACTTCCTATTCTTTTGGCACACCTTTTTAACATATTTCTGTTTATAACTTCTTCACGTCGCCCTGGTAGCTTAACGGATATGATCGGTAAGTCTTAGTTGTAATTGTCGATATATATTGAAAGTGATTTATGAAGACAGCCTATGTAGGCTAGCATCTGTTCCTTTTATTCATTGTACTAATTTTTAAGTACTACATGTATTTTTCAAAATTGAAACTTATGTATTTGGAGCTATGATAAGCATCGAATATACTCAAAAATGAGTACATTTGACTTATTTTCGTATACCTATTTTTAACAGTGTCGTACGGTATGTATTTTTGTGCTTTTTTTATAACTATATTTTTCAGCGGAAGGATCATTTTTACAGCATAAATTCTTAAGTCCAGGATAGCCTTATGCCAAGTGTAGTTGTGAGATGTTGCTCTTGCCACTCGCGGAGTGGCGCGGGTGTACCGGAAGTGACGGAATGCGTTGGAGAGAGTGTTCGGTTTTCTTGGGAAAAAGAGGAAAAAAGAGAGCGAGGACCGGATCGAACGAGGATTGGGAAAGCAAAAGTAACAAGTGTCCGGTGTTATCAAGTGTCCGGTGTTATCAATTGTCCGGTGTTATCAAGTGTCCGGTGTTTTCAAGTGTCCGTGTCCGGTGTTATCAAGTGTCCGTGTCCGGTGTTATCAAGTGTCCGGCGTTTTCAAGTGTCTGTGTCCGGTGTTATCAAGTGTCCTGTGTTATCAAGTGTCCGGTGTTGTTCTGAATTGTCCGGGGGTTTCAAAAGTATCAAAGAACCAAGATTTGCGCTGGGACAAAGTTTTACAGTAGTAAATAATTATTCTTACATTATTTTCAATCAAACAAGTTAAAAGACTTTTTCCATTAAGAAATATGAAAGATACCATTTCTTTTTACCACAATTAACTTATTACGATCCTTTAATATTTTTTGTAAGTTGTTCCGTTAAACAGTAAATCTTAATTATTCTCTAGAGTCCTTATTTTGTTTTATTTCAAAACAAATGACTGGAATTTACAGCTATTATCTTTCTGTTTTGGGTAATGAACTGTGATTGGAAAAATTACGGTATTGGATATAGATAATCGAATTTGTGAATAGTTTATTTATGCTGAATTAACTTATTTCAATACTATAAGTAAAATAAGGAGATTGATCTTCTTAAGATAATTAGTTTAGTTTATTGATAAATAGGAAATAATTTTTATTTAATTAAATTAATCTGGATGGCTACGTAATTTAACTTTTTAATAATCTCCATTAAGGGGTACTTTAAATCAAAGAAAAATTATATTTTATAATTTGAGAAAAAAATCAATATTTTTTGTGCTGATTAGTTGTAAATGAACATTTAGATGAAAAAACTATTGAAATGCATTGAAATTTTTTCAAAACTTAAATGTTTGTTAACTTCTTTTGAAGATTTAAGAAATTTTTCAAAACGCTTCTTTTTTTTTAATTTTATTTTTTTTATCGATTTTTTTGTCAGCTGTATTGATTAATGCTTAAATACTTTAGTGGTCGAATTTTGTTATCACTGTTTTAGTTTAAGAGAAAAAAATAACAAGTGAAAACCTAGCCATTTTTTAAATAAATTGTTTTTAATATTTTTCTTGTGTACATGTACAAAAAAAATTTCATAATTATTCGTAAATATTTGTTTGAGTTTTAGCATTTTACGTAGGTGTAGGTTCACAAAAACAGCAAACTGAGGATAAATCGATTTAAAGATTTCGGTATTGAAAATGATTTATTAAAAGTATCAAAAATAACTCAAATATTTTTACATAAATAACGTGTATGCATACATACATACAATACATACACACACACACACACACACACACACACACACACACACACACACACACACACATATATATATATATATATATATATATATATATATATATATATATATATATATATATATATATATATATATATATATATATATATATATCAATTGAAATATGTAAATTTAATGACAAATATTTATTATTTTATTCTTCTGCAAATTTAAATAAGAAAGTCACTTTCAGAATGTAAAATTTTATAAAACGCAATAAAATGACTCAGTGCCAATCAACCATTCATTCTTGTAAATAATTATTAGAAAACCTCCAACTATTGGAAGTTATTAAACAAAAATTGACTACTGATATTTATTTATTTTTCTTGAAAGTAAACTAATATTTTAAAAGGGTAAAAATAAAACTTTCCACATGAAGAAGTCCTCCACACGATAACGTTACTTTTCAAAAATAATTTTAGAACACTTGTAACTTTCTTAAGTTTAGACTTAAAGGTTTTTAAAATTTATACTCATGATAAGCTTGATACATGTTGGACATAAATTCTAAAAACACTACCAAGAACTTACCCCAAAACATGTTTACTACCATAAAGTACAATTTGTCTCCATTTTTTTTAAAAAAACAAGAAATATCACCATTCCTTTTTGACGAAATTTACGTGCGAATCCGCGTCTTCAAAGAACTGTGAAATTATTTCGGTCATCTGTCAGAAGGGATTCAAGTAAGCTAGTTTCTCTTGGCGCATTTTCACGAAACTTTGGCTCTTAATTGCGTGCGGACTTTGTCGGAAAACGCGGTTAAAAAAGCGCTTTTTTTTTTTTGCGGACCCCAGAAACTTTGATTTATATTGGGTAAGCACTGTTAAAAACTAGAGTGCACGGCAATTGCCACTAAGCATGGGTTTGTACGTGGAAGGGTTAACTGCAGAGTGGTATAAGTTCCGAAGCAGAGTTATGGGTTTAATTTGGGTTTTTGTTAATTAACGTCGCACTAGAGCTGCACAGTGGGCTATTGGCGACGGTTCGGGGTCAATATCGAAGGAAAGACCCGGGAACACATACACATTCATACATGCACCTCGTTATTTTAGAACCATGGTCAGCTGACGAGGAAACACTTGAACTGGCACCCAACGCCTTTAATAAACGTCGGGACTTTGGACCCCGATCAGATTGATCGTGCACCAGTCCCGTATACACGCCAGTATAATTTGTTGGATATTCTGGACGACTTTCTAGTATTTTTGTAGCAGAGTTATGGGATAGCAGCACTGTTAAAAATAGGTACACAAAAATATAAGTAAAATGTACTCATTTTTGAGTACATTCATAGTTTATCATAGCTCCGAATACATAAGTTTAATTTTTGAAAAAGACACCAACTCAAAAATGAGTACAAAAAAGAGCAAATACTAGCCTACGTAGGCTACCTTTATAAATCACTTTCAATAAATATCGACAATTACCACCAAGACTTACCGGGAATGGAACCCACATCTACAGGCACCGCTGTCCAGAGTCTTACCCGTCAAGCTACAAGGGCGACGTAAAGAAGTTATAAACAGAAGTAGTCTTAAAAAGGTGTTCCAAAAGAATCGGAAGTAAGATAATTGAGTTGTAATAACTCAATTTCCATTTAAACAATCGATATCAGATAACGTGGAAACCATCTTCTGAACAACTACTTTAAGTTTGTCGGATCGCTTTGTTAAGACGGCTTGAACAGAAGCTGAAATTATCAATATTAAATCACACTGATCAATTTTGAGAAAGTACGATTACTTAAATTTGAGTACGTCATCGTTGATTTACGATGCAATTGTACTCAAAGAAAAATAAGTATTTTCTGGTACTAATTTTTACGTACAGTTTTTTTACACTAAGCATTTAAAGTTTGCAACTCACATTGACAATAATGTTAGGTGCAGTGATAACTAACTCATTATTGGACAACCCTTAAACTATGACCACACCATTTGGTCAAATGATGGAACTAGCTGACTAGGAATTTTCATGGTTTATTTTCGGATTTTTGTGACTTATGTCACTTGGCTGCCGACCCGTCTATTTGTTGAATCTTTATTTTTCTGCCCGACAACGCGAAAGGAATTTAGACTAAGTAAAGAATGGATTTTTTCGAATTTTTAACATTTTGGAGAAAGGTGTATTTTTCTGGAACCGTGAGGGTATACTGTCAAGAATTATATTTTTCTACTATTTAACTTTTAAGATGAACTTTGAAGAGATGCGGGTGCATTTAGTAAAGAGGTTGAGAAACTTTGGGAGATATAAAAGCGTACTCTTCATAGTAATTAGTTGTGAAAAAAAAAGCTGTACTGGAGCTAGCTGCACAGTGGGCTATATTTATTGCAGGGGTGTGGCCGGTATGCGCCGGTTCGGCATACCGGTACTTTTTGAGGGCGCTTTCGGCGTACAGGAACTTTATTGCCAGTATTATTAATTTTTATCTAATTTATTTTATAAATTAACTTATATTCAAAAAAATATATATTTCTTGTGTATTCTGCTACTGTTGCTTATACTGTAACATATTTTAAATTGCGATTTATCAGACGTCGATTTAACGGCAACTCGGCTAGTTAACTCTTTAACTACTTTTTGTCTTAGTAAAAAACATTTTTTCTTTTAAATTGTGTTTTCTATTTATATAAATACAACATATATATTTTTAACAGAATTTTCGGATCACTTATTTAGAAAATTAAAAGCACCATTGGAGCGCCATAAAGGACCAATCTTCAAAAGTTTCCAATTTCCATTTTGAACCAATATTTACTATATTAGCAAAACAATAGTCAAATAATAAACAGATTTTAACAAAAATCACAACAGCAACAAACAAATTAAAAAAAAATTATTTGCCCAGTTTCTGTAAGAGTGACTCTTGAATTAGTTTACTGTTATTTACAAATTAACCTAAAATTTTCCCCTATGCGCCAATTAATTGCGCTCTATTCTGTCTCTTCATGCATGCGGTCACCATGGAAACCACTGGGTCTCACCATACAAATTTGTAAATGACTGGTTTTAGTGTGAGACCACCGGGAGAGAAAGAAAGGGTTAACATTTTATCCCCTTTTTCGAAATTTTTCTTTCCTCCAACAGTCGTTTCTAGGAATATATAGGTGTGTGTGGGGTGACATTCTTTCACCTGTTTCTGTTTGTCACATGATCGATGGAAAGCCAATGGCATTTGAGTAAGCAGGGGTGTAGTGGGACTGATTATCGCCCACGCTTGTATACCGGGAAGATATTTTTAGTACTACAACCCTGGGCTATTGGCGGTGGTTCGGGGTCTATCTCAAACTTCGAGCATGAATGGACAGTAGTAGAGCGAATATGACGTCATAACCGTGAAACCAACATCTCAGACCTAATGGCCTCAGACACGTGACTTCTTTTGAAAATTATGAATTAAAAAATACTCGCGATTGGCTAATGAATTAGGTAATGTGTAACAGTGATAATTTATGAATGGAATGACGTAATTAACCACGTGTCTGAGGCCATACATGTTGGCCTCATGTTGATGTTAGCGAGATTATAACATTATGCTTTCTCTACTATGAAGGATCCATGCTCGAAGATCTCAAAGAAATGACCCAGGAACACTGCCCTCGTATTTTGAACCATGGTCAGATGACGAGATAATTTATTGAATATGATTGAATAGTTGATTGGTGATTAGATGTTGCATTAGCATCTCACTAAAGCTACCCAATGCGGTAGTGGCGACTTGTAGGGATCCATTCCGAGGAAATACAAGGAAATACTGCTTTGTAATTTTGAACGATAGTCAGACGACGAAGACTACACTTGAGCTGTCACCTCAGACGCCTGATATAGGTGTGAGGACGTTTAGAACACTGCAGATTTAACTGCACCAGCCCTGTTGTTCTTATTAGATGATTTAGAGTTAAGTTTGAATCAAATCGTTTCAGTGAGTGAAGCAAACACAGTTCAAGTGTAACTTTTTTGTCTCTGTAATCATAATTAAATTAAACGCTTCTTGATGTACGGGAGTTTGAATTGACTGGTTATACCATATCATGTGAATTAGATCAACACAATGGGCAATTGGAGAGAGACACTATTATTCCGAAATGAAATGGCAGGAACACTGTTTACTTAATTTTGAAAAATAAGACTAGCCGCGCACTGGCAACTATCGGACATGCAACTGAACTATTTAGTTGCATGCAACCGAAAAACTCAAAATGTATCCGATCACTCAGCAATTATCGGTCATGCAACCATCGGATAAAATATCCTTTCGCTCGATTAGGCGCTAACAACTTTGGCACATAATCGATAATTTGGCGATTTTGTTGGATTGTGATAACACAAGATTAGCAGTTTTCCATCTTTACTTTGGCAAATTCGAAATCTGAAACGTGGCAGCCCTGAGTCGAATGCTGTTAAAATAACCACCGCTGAATGATTTTTTAGTCACTCAGTTGATTTAAAATTAAATTCAGCTGGTACCCATATAAATTTCCTCTCTCCAATAAATTTCGACACCACAATTAACATGAGGACATTTGAACCGAGGTATATTTAACGTGCACCTCTCCCTCTACAACTCAATATTCGTTTGAACGACGAGCCTACTCGGGCCTTACATGTTGTCAAGAATGCACACTAAGTAAAGAACAGATTATTTTTTTGAAAAGTTTTTACATGCATGCATTTTGAGAAAGAAGCATTTTTCAGAAACATTTGTGAAGTAAGGCTGTCAAGAATGGTATTTTCGTACTTTTACACTTTGAAGAGGGCGAGAGCTTTCAGAAAAGAGGTCCATGAACTTTGGAGTCTATGGAAACGGACGCTTTTTAGATCTGACATCCGCTGAATGCGACTACAGTAACATCTCGTTAAAAATCCATGTGTTTGGAAGGTTCTAACTCTAAAAGGCTTTACTATTATTCCTTTTTTGAAGCAAAAAACTTTCTATTCAAATGGATAAATATCAACTCATCGCTTTACCATACTATTATCTATAAATTTTTTGCTTGTCCTTCGTAACCTAGAGTCACAACTATAAGTACACTTTACTGTACTATATTACACATATACTTTTTTCTGCCAAAGACCGTCAGAGAGTTAATAATTTTGTGAAAGGGATTATATAGTATAATCGTATTACACTGTTAAAAAAACGTACTCAAAAATAAGAAACATTTACTCATTTTTGAGTACATTCGATGCTTATCATACATCAGTTTCATTTTTGGAAAAGACATGTACTCAAAAATGAGTACAATGAGTAAAAATTAATAAATACATCAGTAGCTTGCCTGTATAGGCTGCCTTCATAAATCGCTTTCGATAAATTTCAACAATTACAACTAAGACTTACAGGGAATCGAACCCAAATCCTAAGGCACCGAAGCCCAGAGCGATTTAAAAAAGTTATAAACAGAAGAAATGTTAAAAAGGTGTGGCAAAACAATGGGAAGTAAGATAATAAAATTATAATAAATCAATTTCCATTTAAGTAATCGACATCAAATAACCTGGAACACCATCTTCTGAACAACTATTTTAAGTTTTCCAGGTCGCTTTGTTAAGATGGCTTGAAGAGAAGCTGAAATTAGCAATATTAAATCACACTGCTTATTTTTGAGTAAGTACGATTTTTTATATTTGAGTACGTCATCGCCCATTTACGATGCAATTGTACTCGAAGAAACACGAGTATGTTCCGGTACTCATTTTAAGTACCTTTTTTTTACAGTGTACGCTTTTATTTCTAGTCAGTGTTTTCTCTCTATCTTTTATAGTGCTTTTAATAGAAAAGGAAGGTCCATTCTACACAAGACTAGATAATCGCGAGCGAGCTTTTGCAGATGACTCGTCGATTGGTGGTTAGAAACCACGTGGTTTGCGCATTCGCCAGTCGACGAGCCTAAGTTTTATTAACAATAAAATTGTGCGGTACGTGGTAACTTCTTAACAATATCAGACTATTGTTGGAGATAAAAACGAAAAGAAAAACGGGTATTTATAAAGTTTAAAGCCAATTAAATTATATTCGAATAATTAGGAACTAGTAATTAATACAAACTAGAAAATATAAATGATTTAGCTTCTTTTTTCTGGAGTGTCAAAAAGCTTATTGAAAATAATATGTTGTTTTTTTCCAAATAGATTGTTGATTTGTTAAGAAAATGTCGCACTAGAGCTACACAATGGCTATTAGCGAATACATAATATTATTATTTATTCTTAATAATTATTATTATTAATTATTCTTAACTATTCTACTAAATATTATGCTTGATTACTCTTAATAAATATTACTCTTAACTATTCTACAAAATATTATATTTAAGTACTCTTAATAAAACATATATTATTCTTACTAAATATTATTGGGTAATTCCACGCGTGACTTACACTACATTTGACAATTTATACCACATTGAAAGCTTAATTAAAAAAAGTTATTTATGTTTAAAAAAAACTTTTTATGTCAGTTGACATACCAGACATATATTCTATTTTTTGACGATGTAAACTTTTTTCATTTTGTTTTACTTTAATTTTTAAACATAAAAATGTCACAGTGTGACTTACACTACAAGAAAGGACACGATTTTTTGGATATCATTTCAATTTACGTTTTCTTCCTCATGCTTTGATATAAAAAAAAATTATGTTATGCCAGTTTCGTTGTATAGGGTTTGAAGTTTAACCAGGTAAAAAATATATTTCTTTATGTGTTTTTAAATTATTTTAATTTAAATTAATCTGTGTGACTTACACTACAAAAGAAACGTGACTTACACTACACCTCACAATAAGCACTGGTAAAACGATATAAATAAAATTAAATTATAACTTTACATAACTTGAAAAATTATAATATGAAAAACTATAATAGAATTTACAATCTAAGTTTCAGTCAGGCAATTTTTTATTTTATTTTTTCAACAATTACAACATTTGCGGCACCTGCTTTTCCTGGCCAATGAAAATTATTCCTTGTGCATAGCAAAAATCCACTTTTATTGTAGAGCCTTCTTTAGAAATGAATTATTCAGCAACATTTTCACTGTTCTTCTTTAAACAAATGAAACCCAGGCCCGGATTGGGGGGGGGGGGGGGGGGACTCCGACACCCTCCCAATAATCTGGAAACCCTGAAATTTAGGAATTTCAACTTCCAAAAACCCCGAGTTGGGAAAATTTATGCCTGAATAAAATTTATATTATTAACAAATAAAAGCTATGGAAGATTAGAAATTGACCAACTTGTAAGATTATATTTAAATTAGACCTCAGAACGGACACTGTATTGAAGTATGGATGCAACAAATGACTGCTTGTGAGAGAACTGTTTAATAGTCCCTAAATTAAATAAATATTATTATAAATAAATATTATTATTAATAAATATTATTATAAATACATATTATTATAAATACATATTATTAATAAATATTATTATAAATACATATTATTAATAAATATTATTATAAATACATATTATTAATAAATATTATTATAAATACATATTATTAATAAATATTATTATAAATACATATTATTAATAAATATTATTATAAATACATATTATTTATAAATATTATTTATAAATATTATTATAAATACATATTATTAATAAATATTATTATAAATACATATTATTTATAAATATTATTTATAAATATTATTATAAATACATATTATTAATAAATATTATTATAAATACATATTATTAATAAATATGATTATAAATACATATTATTAATAAATATGATTATAAATACATATTATTAATAAATATGATTATAAATACATATTATTAATAAATATGATTATAAATACATATTATTAATAAATATGATTATAAATACATATTATTAATAAATATTATTATTAATATTGTTAATGCATATTATTTATTTATTTATTAGAACTAAATTTATATTATTACTATTTTATTTATAAGAAATAAAGTTATATTATTACTATTTTATTAAACAAACAAAAAATTAAATTTTGAAGTTTAAGCCTATCAATTTTTATCCGAATTATTAGGGCCATTTTGAGAAATAACCCCTAAACACCACCTAAACTTTTACAAAAAGAGTGCTGGCAATCGCATATTAACGGTAATGTATATGGTGAAATATTTATATTTTCTTTTCGGCAACGTGTCAGAAATGCAGTCTAAGTAGATGAAATGTTTTAAAACTGATCAAACAAAAAAAAAACTCGGGATTTTTTGTGGGGAAATGTGGGTTTATGAGAAATGTTTGTGACAGCGCGACTGACAGGACTGCCATTCAAGCGGTGCATTCCAAATTGTTTGGATGCAGTCGAATTATTTTAAAAGCGGGGTCAATAAACTTATGGGGCTCGGTAAACATTCATTTCAAATCAGAAAATGGAATATATAAGTAAGTTTAAATAAGCGAAATAAATGGGTCATTTAAAAACAATTTTCTATAATTGAATTTGGAAATATTTATGACGACCATTTTCTTTTTATTATTTTCATAAAAAATAATTTAAGGTTTTTAAACTTTTAAGGATATTATTGTACTTGAACTAATAATTTATACAAACTAAGAAATCTGAATATTTTTTTTTTATAATTCTCTTTTTTTTTAATTCTTTTTTTTTTTTTTTAATTCTTAATTGAAAAAAAAATGTTGAAGGTCGTTGGTTTGTTGAAATAACGTCGTATTTGAGCTACACAATAGCTATTAGCTAATAAATAATATATTTAATTATTCTGAATAAATATTATTCTTCATAAAAATTAATCTTAATAAATATTATGCTTAGTTCTTCTTAATAAAACTTATTCCTTAATATTCTTAGTAAATATTATTCTTAATTTCTCGTAATATATTATTAATTATTCGTAATATATTATTAATTATTCGTAATATATTATTAATTATTCTTAATAAATATTATTATTAATATTCTTAATAAATAATATTCTTATTAATTCTTAATATATAATATTCTTATTAATTCTTAATATATAATATTATTATGCATTCTTAATAAATAATTTGTTTATTAAAAAAATTTATATTAGACATTTTTTAAACAAGTCTAGTTCAAATAAATTTCATTAAGTAAGAAAAATTCTCAACTTTAAATCGAAATGCTCAATATCTCTTAGATAAATTGATGACTTTTAGAGAATTTGTTAAATACATTTTCAGGGTACAAACTGTTTTTATGTTACACATCACCATCCGATTACATTGTAAATCGAATTAAAAATAATTAAAAAAAAGAATATATAGATAATAAGTATAGATAGCGTAGGTTTTCAAATAGATGTTTGGTGGTATCTTCAATTATTTGTAATTGCTAAATTCTCAAAACTTATGTTTAGTGGATCTGATTCAGTTTAAATTCGAACACCACACATAAGAATGTATGCATGTCCGTTAATATCTGAATAACCATTAGATAAATTTGTATGGAGATAAATAAAAATTTTCGTAAACGTAAAGAAAAACGGGACGTCCGCAAAATCAATTTTATTTCCATAACTTTGGCGTGGAAGGCCGAGGTTTTCCATTTTCAACACCGAGGTATAGAAATTATGTAAACAAGTGGGCGGAGCTACTAGATGAAGATTAAACCAATGAGAGACACAGAATTAAAAACTTACATGACATCATTTTGGAGATTGTTTATAACTTATACCACACGATTACTAAATATACGAAGTAATAATGTAATTGCGTAATTGCTAATGATAAAACTAGGTTAATAACTAATCACAAAATGGCGATTGGAAAACTAACGATATTACGATTTCGATTCGAATATGCACATGCTTGCGCATGTGTTGTAAACATACCACGCAAGTATTGAGCAGGGTTGTCTATTTGAACTGAAATCATATTTGGCGACATTAATTGTGACACCTTGGCGGAGTGCCCCCTTATTCTTTATTTCAGCAGAAAACTTAAATGTTATCCTTTGAAAATGGTGTATTTTCATATTTCAATCAATAGCTGTTTAGTACTCTGACATCATTAGGATATTCTGGACCCTTTATTGATAAAATAATTTTTGATTACATTTAAACAGAAAAATCATAACTTTGACTTTTTGAAGCACTCATATTGATTTTACGCCAAAATAAATATTGATTTTACGTCATTATAAATTTCAGTGGCGGAATAAATGTAATTTACTTAAGAAGGAAGCACAATTTTATTTTCTCATAAATAAATGTTTGTAGGGTAAAAAAAATATATGTAATTGAGGCAACCTTTACACGGGACGGCTACAGAGAGTCAAAACAGTGTTATTTTACATTGTGTCGAATGGTTGTGTTCGCACTAGAGAAAGGTGAGCTGTTAAGTGTTATGCAATGTGATAAGGGTGTTCATTGGCGCCTTTAGTATTGATACACAACCTGCCATTTCCCAATTGTGCAGAAGCGTTAACGAATCGTACTCGATACACCACCCGATAAAGTATAAATACGGCTACATCCACCTTTTATTATATATAAATTAAAAAATATCGGCAACATATCCATACATACACTGTTAAAAATTGGTACTCAAAATTTAGTACAATGTACTCATTTCTAGTACATTCGATGCTTATCATAGCTCCGAATAGGTAAGTTTCATTTTTGAGAAAGACAAGTACTCAAAAATGAGTACAATGAGTAAGAATGAATAAAAAGAGTAGATTCTAGCCAACATAGGCTGACTTCATAAGTCACTTTCAATAAATATTGTCAATTACAACCAAGACTTACCGGGGATCGAACACATATCCTCAGGCACCGCAGTCCAGTACCTTATCCGTTGTACAAACAGGACGACGTGGATAAGTTATAAACAGAAGAAATGTTAAAAATATGTGCCAATAGAATGGGAAATAAAATAATTGAGTTGTAATAGCTGTAATTCCATTTAAGCAATCGACATCAAATGATGTGGAAAATCATTTTCTGAACAATTATTTTAAGATTATCAGGTCGCTTTGTTAAGATGGTTTGAACAGAAACTGAGATTTTCAATATTAAATCGCACTGCATATTTTTGAGAAAGTACAATTACTTAAATTTGAATACCCCATTGGTCATTTACAATACAATTGCACTAAAAAAAATATGAGTAAGTTCAGGTACTAATTTTTAAGTACCTTTATTTACAGTGTATGAAAAGTTTTTTACAGTGTATATAAATGAAAAATGTATCGCAGTGATTCAGAAAACCGCAATAACACAAACGAAAAACAAAAATAAGTTTTAGTCTATTTATTGTAATTAAAATTGTAAGATAAGCATGGAATATGCCAAAACACTGCCGATAGCGGATAAAACGAAGCTTTTTGTGAAGCGGAAAAAACCCCAAGCCGTCAGAGTGAAGGGCCTATTGAAGTTTATGCACCACATTAAAAGGGACTCGCGGGGCTGAAGTTGCTTCAAAACGTCCCGATTGACTTCCTGTACTTTTGCATCGGCTTCGTTGACAGTAGCAGCTGCCAACGAAACACAAAGAAACGACAAAAGAGAACAGAAAGTCATAACGAGAGCCAAGGGTATGTAGATTATCGGATGTCTAAGCCCCGAATGGAAAGGATCCAGTTGCACAAATCCGGCAAATAAATTCACTAAGTCGTTGACTTGCACCAAGAAAATCGGGAAGGTCATCACCCTTTCGATGGACTTGAGATTCCTGATGATCTTGTCGTATGTCTCGAAATATCCTTTAATGTCCATGGACATCAAACACCAATGTCCTGAGTTTCTCACCTCTTCGATATCATTCCCAAGAGGCCATTCGTGGTATTTTATGATAACATCCTTTCCTTTATCAGTATGATTGTTGAGAAGATTGCGCGTTACGCAACAAAGAATCACGTAAATTGCCCCTGTGCTTGTGTGCAAGGTTTGTATCAAGGAAAAATGAACCAATAGCATCGGGTATAGGACTGGGCAATTCCTTCCGATTGGAAGAGTGACATTTACCAGACTGTAGTAGCCAATTACATTTGAGCATTGGCTTTCTTTGAAGAGTAAGACAACGGTCAACCAGAACAAAATAGGAGTCGAGAAAACGGCGAATGTGCTGAAGCGAACCAACCATATCGGCCATCTTGTTTTTAGTTTCACCGCCAATTCGAATGTTTCTTTTATCACCAGAAGAATTTGGTCTGCCCGAATAGTGAGTGAATACCAGAGAGCAGTGCTGACCAAGTCGTTTATTTTTCTGGACAGCATGGCCTTTACTTGTTCAGTACGAAGAATGTCAGTGATAAAGAAAGTGGCTAAGGAATGAAGAAGAAATGAACCCCAAAGGAATGGACATATTTTCTGGTAGATTAGGCGCCATTTTGAATTCTTGCTCGTTGTCTTTGAAGAACATTCTAATACGTCCACACCGAAAATGAACATAATCTTCCTTATTGTTGAGATTGGCGTCACTTTGGTGAAAGTTTCTTGGAAATTTAACGCCATGACATAAATAATTTATGTAGAATATTTCAATTATATATTTAAAGGATTTTAGGTATTACACGTGGTAACTGCTAATGTTTAACCCTTAATTCTAATAAATGTCGAAAAAGTATGTGGTTTTTGTTTACGCACTGTATGTAATAATCTATAAATGTTTACGTGAAATAGTATTTTGTGTCATCGATTTATTTTATAAATAATAAGAGTTTTCTTTTGTGATAATACAGAATCAAGATGGTGTTTTTAAATGCTTTTAATATAAGTGTATACTCTATTGATTTTGTTTTATGAAGGATATTTTCACCGTTTTGGTTTTTAAAACGACGCAAAAAGCTTTTCTAAAATGAGTAATTGATTTGTTTCCTCAAAGAGTTTTTTTGTTTACTTGTTTATCGAAAACAAAACTTAATACTACTAATTGTAAAGTATTGATTGAAATATTCTCTACTTTCAAGTCAACTATTGGCTTACGTTTATAAAAAGCACTATTTACACGGAACTTATTTTTTTTTAAATAATCGATTACTTTTTTTTCAAAATTAATAATTTCATCAAATATCTTAATTTTTTTTAATTTCACAGATTTTTAGAAAGATAATGTGCTGAGACTGACAGACTCGAGGTAACTGTGCACGTGAAAGTAAATATTTTAAACTCTGTGAGTCATTTTCAAAATTAGCGCTCAATTCAAAGCTTCTTCAATAAGAAATATAAAACTTTTACATGGCTATATATTTGTTTATTATTTTACACTATCTTATGAAAGTAATTGTTAGTAAATGTATTATTTGGTTTATTTTTCAAAACACGGATCAATTATTTGGGGAATGTCTTTTAAATACACAGTATTTTTTTTTTAAAAAAAGCTGTTCCGTTGGTGGTTTTGGGTGATCTGTTTTAAGATCAAATACATTGTCTAATTAGATTTAGAGTTTTAAATTATTAAACATTACAATATGTACATACATCAATAAACCATTAATATTCTGACACCAAAAGCAAAAAGCTTTAATTTCTGAAATAATATCAAGGGTCGTATTAGTTGTCAGATTTAAAGTTTTTAATGAGATTCGAACCGTGATAGAGACACGTTATCAATACATTCTCCGATAGCTGGAATGCAGCGAAGCTTCTATTTAAACTGATTCTCCATATAAATATGAAGCATCAAGCTATTATATTTTTAATATAAGGACATAAAAACCAAGACTAGGTGACATATGAGTCACCCAACTGCAAAACTCGCTAAATCTATAAAATCGAAAATCAAGATTTTCGCGCCATTTTGTTTGTTGAACCAACTTCTGAAAGCTCCGTAGCTCAATCAGTTACAAAACATTTTTTAATTTTAAACACATTCGAAAAAAAGTTTCTGATGTCCGATACTGATGCAAAACTTTTTAAATTCGAATACCGTGTATACTCGATAAATCCATTCGATCAATAACATTCGTCAAAACTTGTTATACAAATAAATACAAATACAAATAATGCGACCAACTACAGGCTCTAGGCCCAGCAAGGTTGGTCCTGTCAATCCATCATCCTCACGATTCCCCAATGCCGATCCAATTGTTTTTTAAAACCACTCACCCCTGAAGAATTAACAACATACTCAGGCAAACCATTCCATTTGTCAATAACCCTATTAAAAAAATAATGCTTTCTAACATCCCGATTAAGCTGTGACTTGTATAATTTAAATCCATGACCTCTAGTCACATTGGCAATATTAAATTCTAATCCCGCCACATCTCCCAATTTGATAAATTTGAATAACTGAATAAGATCCCCTCTAATCCTTCTCTCCTCGAGTGTATACATATTTAAAGTTCTAAGCCTTTCTTCATAATTCATTCCTGAAGTACCCTGAATCAATTTTGTAGCTCTATGTTGAACCCGTTCTAATAAATCAATATCCTTTTTGAGATAAGGTGACCAGAATTGTACTGCATACTCTAGATGGGGCCTAGTCAAACTCCTATATAGTGGTAAAATTACGTCCTTCGATTTAGATGATACATTTCTTTTAATAAATCCCAGCATTCTATTCGCCTTCTTACTGGCTGTCCCACAATGGTGTCCCCATTTAAAATCCCTACTTACTGAAACGCCAAGATCACTAACAATGTCACTGGCACTAATCTCAGAACTTTGCAGATAATAAGAAGCCTTTTTATTTTTAAGTCCCCTGTGCAAGACCTGACATTTTTTAATATTAAATGACATTCCCCAACAAACAGCCCATTCGGAAATTTTAGTTAAATCGACCTGCAATTGCTCTACCAACTTGAAGTACTTAAGGCACTTGGTTTGGCTGAAAAACTCGTTAAATCCTCGATCTTTTCTCCCCTGTTTCTTTTTCAGTATTACCAGTGTCTTATCAATATTTTTCACTTATATTTGGGAAAGAGAACATTGTTTCACGTGAACGAAATATTGCTGCATAATTTAATATATCCGACATACTGCTGTAAAGCCAAAAGAAAGTGTTAAATAACTCAAAAACTTTACCAAATTTAGAAAAAGTACTTATGAATTCGGATTCAAAACGAACTTTTGCGTTAAAATGTCCAATTTGAAGCAGTTAGCTCGCAAATTAAACTCTACAAAAGTTTTTTTGCTTCCTGTAAAAAAAAATGTAGATGGCGTCTAATGAGTTTTGCAACTGGACATTTGATATAATGTTTCACCACTAACCCTCTCGTCTCGATCAGTGTGTCAAAGGACAGTAACTCCGAAGACTGTTAATTTTCACCTGCAGCAAACTAATTTTAGTTGCACTGTTTTTACTACTGGAAAGTAGACTACTAACTGTTATAAAGATACTGAAAGATTGGAGGGGATCCCACTATCTGTAGGGATAGAAAAGGGTGAAAAGGAACCTCTACCGCGGTAATTTTTACAGGTTAGGGTTAATAAATTAATGGAAAATTGAGGACTTTTAATTGTTATAATATATATATTGTTCACTTCTGGTTAGCGGGTCGATGTGACGTCACATTGTTTACAGGTTTCAGATAACCCTATTGGTCAATTCGGCCAAACTCGGTTATTGATTCGTTGAAACAAGCTTAAAGGGGCGTTAACCATTCGCCAATTAATCGGAACCAGACTATAAAAGGCGATGATTTTTAATGTATTTTAATTTATTTGCAAGATGAGCAGGGAATAAGTTAAAACACCGCCTATAGCCGACAAAACGAAACCTCTGGTGAAATGGAAGAAACCCCAAGCGGACAAAGTAAACGGTCGATGGAAACCAGTGCAAGAAACGAACTTTTCGTTTCTCGACCCGCACAAGTCCACAAGCTTTAGGACTTCCCGATTGACATCCTGTGCTCTTTCGTCGGCGTCGTGGACCCCAGCTGCGGACAGCGATACCAACAGAAACGAAAGTAGCGAATAAAACGAAAGTACAACGGTTCCTGGGGTGTAGGAATCGGGATACCTCGTCCCGGAGTTGAAAGGGTCCAGCTGCACAAATCCGGAGAACATGTTCATCAAGTCGTTGACTTGCACCAAGAAAATTGGAAAGGACATCGCCTTTTCGATTGATTTGAGATTCTTGATGATCATGTCGTAAGTTTGAAAATGATTTTTAATGTCGTTGGATATCAACAGCTTATAGCTTGGTATTTTACTTCGCAGTGCTGTGTTTAAACCTTCTGGAATATCCTTGTTTTCAAACACTAAATGGTATTTTCTAATAGCACTTTCCCCTCTAACAGCATGGTCATCCAGAAGTTTGCGCAGCAGGTAGCAAAGAATCATATAAATTCCCACAACGCTCACCTGTAATATTTGCAAAAGAGACATATGAATCAACAATGTCGGATACAGTACAATACAGTTTTTACCCATGGGCAAAGCACTGTTTTGTAGATTGTAATATTTAACCATTATTGAGCAATCTTTTTCATCAAAAGGCAAGGTCAAGCTTAACCAACAAGCAACAGGAACAGCCAAAACTGCTAATGTGCTCATGCGAATCATCCACACTGGACAGACAGTATTCAGTTTTAATGACAATGAAAATGTATCTTGTATGACCGAATGTATTATACATTCACGGCCAACAAGGGAGTACCAGAGCAATATGCTATCCAGATCGCTTATCTTCCTTGGCAGTTTAGATTTGACTTGTTCTCTGTCTTTTAGAATGAAAGTTGCTAGGGAGTGTAAAAGGAAGCATACCCAAATAAATGCACACATTTTCTGAAAGATTCTGCGCCATTTTGTTTTCTTGCTGGTTGTGGTCGAGGGATTTTCAAGCAAATCAACTCCAAATAAAAACATCAGTTTTCGTATAGTTAACAATGGTGAACGTCTGGGAAAAGCATGCTGATAACTCGACTCCATGACAAAAAGTTTTTAATTTATTATCGAAAAGAAGTGGATAAATTTTATTCATTTACCCTCAAATTTAAAAAGTCACAGTATTATGGTAGTCACTTTAAATCCTCATATCTGGCTCCAGAAATTTCTGTAGCTGGACTGTTAAAGTATAGGCGTAACATACATGACGCCCCAGGTACGATTACGGGGGTCTGTCAAATGTACCACTCTATATTGGTAACCCAGACGCGATACGAACAGGCAACTTCTGATCTAGAGTCAAAACTACCTGCTTATATTCACACAGACACTTATCATGAATACTACGAATACACCACGAAAACTCAGTGCGACCACATCTTCACAGATACTCTTCAATTGTTCCACCGTCCGGTTCACTGAGAGGGGGGTACTGTGGGGGTCACTTCAAATAACCAATATTCCCAGCAGTTGCACAAACCCTCAGGTAAGATTCCCAGCGTCTGCCAAACACACCCGGCTACAATATCTAAAATCGTAATTCTAATGAATGAGGAAAATAATTCTCCGTTGTTCTAGGTGCATCACTTAGCTAGTACTTGCTATTTTATGTTACATTGATTAATTTAGTGACAATACTTTACATTTACATCACCATATAAGTTAAATGGTCAACAATGAACCCCGGGTTGTTTGTTATTAGATATTTCCTGTAAGTTTATGTCACATCGATTTTCTTTTGTAGTGCAGTAATTCATCATTTCGGTTTTAAAGAGAAAAATCTTCTTCGTAAAACGAATGATTGATTTTCTTCTCTAGAAATCATTAACTTTTTAGATTGGTGGAAGTATCAAAAAGCAAGATCGATTTGACATTTAGTAAGTTGAAATTCGTTATATGCAATATTTTTTATAAAATTAATCATACATTTATGTAGTTTTGGAAAATTCAAAAATTTATGATTGTTTTCTTAAAAGAAATAAACGTTTCTCAGTAACAATAAAATAATCTTTCTAGAAAAAAGGAAAACCGACTTTAAGGAAAATGCGCTAAAAAGTAAAAAATTATTTTATATTTTACGATATAAAATAGCAAAAGTATTTCAACAATGCACTTGTTCGTTTATTAATTGAATATATTTTTAAACAGTCTTTTATTAATATTCATTTTACAGGTTTTATTGTTAAATATTTATTTGATCGTTTAACTAGTTAAAAAGAGTAAAAGTAAAAACTTGTTTGTTGTTTATCAATATGAGCTATGAGTGGCTAATATATTATAACCATACACATATCCCACATGCTTTCATATCGCATAGGCTGAAATGCACAATCAAATAGTGATTTCAAAGATCCTTTGAGAGAGGGGAACCGTGATTAGAATCTGCTGTAATTTGCAGCACTGTTGCCCTTCGGTTGTCCCTTACACACCTAGAAACTCTTATGTCTACTCGAGCACTCAATAACCGCTGAAAACCACAGGAGGTAAGTTGACTTGGTAAGTTTTTGGCTAAACACTTTCACAACAGCTGCTATTGAACATTTCTCATATGCAGCGGTTTTATTGATGCTCAATCCATGTCTCCGAGACCACACAATCATCCCAAAGTCTGTTAAACCCCGATTTTAATCATACATATTCGAACAAAACGCTCCTAATAACGTTGCAAGCAAGCACCTTTCCTTTATTTTATGCCTCTCAGGCCCTCTGGCGGTAACGGTGTGACGTCATAGATTATTTACTTAAAAACGTGAGGTGGTCGTAATATTTCGGAATTCTCAGTGTACGAAACAATGGACAAAGAAAAAAAAAGATTTGAAATATATTCTAAGAAAATTTTTACAATACCACAATTTACGAATTTATTTTATATTACGCGTTTGTTAGTATATGGAATATTTTATTCATGTCATTCACATTTTTTTCGCAAATTATCTGTCTAGATGGAAATTATTTCGCAATAAAATAAATAGAAAGGGGAAATAGTTAGCTGTATGTATACTCAGCTGAATGTCGTGCAAGATGTGAAAACTCTTTCTGTTCTGTAGACCTAATTGAAATATGATTTTTGTGTAATTGTCGCCTTCGATGGGTAAAAAAGTACAAATATCTTTGAATTCATAACCGAATTTAAAGAGTTCTTTATTGCTATTTTTTAATTTGACTTGTCCTTTTTTTTATCACGGAATTATTGTAATTTCGCTCATTTCTTATGAACTTACGGAAATGGAATTAACGGCGCACTAGATCTGCACAATGGGCTATTGGTGTTGGTGGTGGTTCAGGGGTCTATCTAAGAAAAGGTTTAAGAGAAGATACGAGAACACTGCCTCGTAGTTTTGAACTATGGTCAGATGACAAGCACAACACTTGAGCTGACACCCAACGCAACTACACAAGGGGTCAAGAAAATGAACCACCATGGATTTAACGTACACCATTCCCGTGTACATGACGGTAGTGAATCTACCTCTATTTGGCGATAATTTATTTTAAAGTTTAATTTACCTATGAAATAATATCATCCTTTATTGATTTGGAACTTGTACTGCATCTCACAACTGCTCAAACGGTCATAGTTTGAGTTTTTATACCTTAAAAACCGTGTGTTAAAACGCAGTCCTTGTTGAAAACGCCACTGCCAGCTGAGTTTGTTTGCACCTACTTTAAGGTTGCCATTTTACTTCACGTGAAATCTCGCCAAATCACACCCATCTTCTTCTTTCATCCCCGTTCGATGGAACTACTGGTTAAAAATACGAAGCATCGTTCCGGTGTCTTTTCTGCGAGATAAATCCCGAACCGTCACCAATAGCCCACTGTCCAGCTCTAGTGCAACGTTAACTAAACAACAAACAAACAAACTCTTGTGATCTACAGGAGCCCCAGTTGCTCAGTTAGTAAGGCGTTCAGCTACTAATCAGAGGATTGGTGGTTCGAATCCGTGCAATGGACTTGACATAGAAAAGTAAAAAAGTA
The DNA here is from genome assembly GCA_963932185.1 of Troglohyphantes excavatus. Lineage (NCBI taxonomy): Eukaryota > Metazoa > Arthropoda > Arachnida > Araneae > Linyphiidae > Troglohyphantes > Troglohyphantes excavatus. The sequence goes on along the minus strand of OZ010666.1, from coordinate 11,055,002 downwards.
GTGATCTTGCGATCGGAGGGTTGCCAGCTTCGCTACAAAAATATAGAAAGTCGTCCAGAATATCCAACAAATTATACTGGCGTGTATACGGGACTGGTGCACAATAAATCTGATCGGGGTCTAAAGTCCCGACGTCTATTGAAGGCGTTGGGTGCCAGTTCAGGTGTTTCCAGGTCATCTGACCATGGTTCTAAAATAACGAGGTGCATGTATGAATTTGTGTATGAATGTGTGTGTGAATGTGTATGTGTTACCGGGTCTTTCCTTCGAGATTGACCCCGAACCGTCGCCAATAGCCCACTGTGCAGCTCTAGTGCGACGTTAATTAACAAAACAAAACCTCGTGATCTACAGTGCCATTAAAGTAATTTAACCAAACCTCGCCAAATTTTTCGTGGCACAGAAAAGAGCGGATGTTCAACTTAGCAGAAGCTAAACAACAAATATTTCGTCGTTAAACAGTTACTTTTTCTTCATTTGTCCGGGTTGTGCCCCTATTTCTTTTCTTAATTACTGGTTACTTATTTTGCGTTGAATTGTGATGTCTATTTTGGTTAAAAGGTAAATGTTCCATTGCAATCAGCCTGCTTTTTCAAATATTTTCTAATTAGGCATAATTGGAAAACACTTTTTTTTAAAGAATGTTTGAAATGCTGATAAAATATACATAATTAATCTCTCGTTTTGTATATATTTATAATTTCTTGTCTTACGTAGGACTAAAAAAAAGTTTTGTATTCTTTTCTGAACTCCCAGAACACTAAGAGATACATTTCGGTTACAGTCACACGGTCACCATGCAGCAAATGCAAGTTAAAATAATTAAATAATCTGGATAGAAACAGAATAATTTTAAGGGTAAATACTAAAAAAAAAGTTGTATTTACGTAACGCTCGTTTGATTCTTGCAAACGTCATTCAACTAGCAAAAAAAAAGGCTGCAAGTTGGAAATTTGCAAGGTTTTTTTTTATAGATCTATTAAAAAAGTTTTCAATATCCTACCTAAAACATGTAAAAAACTTCAAAACACCCTTTTTTCAATTTTGATACATTGAAATTATTGAAAGGAAAAGGCAGATATAAAATTTAACAAACTTTTAATTTATTTCACATTTTTAATGAAGGTTTTATGTTAACTTTCTTTGCTAGGAGGAAAGGTACATAACGCGGCGGAAAGCGTGAAGGTGTTTGCTCGGAATCCAAACAAGTGCTCCGTACTTGAATTTGACATTACTCACCTTAAGCTCTGCGTCCGTCTCAATAAACATAGTCTACTTACTTTGTTTATAAAATATAGAAAATGTAACATAAACTTAAATATTATATACTAGTTGTTTGGCCCGCGTTGCTTGGGAATTTGACTGATCACTGTGACTCCAACCCTATTGTTTCGAATCCCCGCGCGCTACCAACTACGCCACAAAGGCACGTTATAAGTAGATCTTGGAAATATTGTTTTCAACATGTTTATGTGTGCAATATTCTTTTAAATGCAATTTTAAAACAAACCGTTACATTTTTTTAGATAAACAAACGATTCAGTGATCCGGGAAATTCTTTTTCCTTTGTTACCACACTTGCTAAGATTCGTCGCGTGTATAGAAATAATCTATACTATAGAATTAATATAAATGATTTACAATATTATGTTTTTGGTTTCGAAGTACTATTTTATTTAAATTTTTAAGTCTCGTTTTTCTATGTGTTTAATAAAATTTTATAAGAATTCCATAGCAGGAGAATGCTACAGTTGAATGAAAAGAGACAACAGCAGTTTTCTATTTATCCTGAGTGCAACGACCAACAATCCTTTTTACGGCCAAATGTAGTTACTTTTTAAAATGGGTTTATATATCTTCAGAAGCCTACGGCACAATCTAAAGCGGCTTAACGCTGCCTAGAGAGGTCTAGGGGCTAGGCTATAATATGTCAGAAAATGAATTGCAACAAAGATATTTCAGCAGCTGAATTAAATATGCGGACATAAAGTTTTAACGATTCTTCAGACGTTTTGTACTCTTGGTCGTAAAAGTTCAGGGAGTAAATTTGTTTTCATTGTACCGTTAAGAATATGTTGAAATGGATTCTAAAATTCGAATGGGCTGTGACAAAAATAAGGAACACATACTAATTTGAAATTTACACGTGTTAGAGTTGAAGAAAGGAATAAACTTTTGAATTTGAAAAAGGTTTTTTGAAAAATATGTTTAATGAAAACACTTTATCAGAATGTGCATACATTAAAAAAAACTGTTAGAGACCATCTGAACGTGAATAAAATGGTGCGCATCTTCATTGTGTTAATATTCCACAATAACATTCGCGCCATTTTAGTTATCATAGAATTGATAAATTTCCATACAATTAGTATGACTAAAATAAATATTTTATGCCGATCCGTGTGTAAGATCCCAAATTGACGCGTTTTCTGACATTTTTATTCACGCTAATTTCCAAAACACATACATTTTCACGTTTAGTAAATTACTGATGCGAAACTGTGCTAAATGTGCATAAAATATTTAAACTACATAAACATATTTTATTCAACAAAATGAGACACTGCGCAATTATTATAATTCGAAATCTAATACTTTTATCTGCAGTAATTTTTTCTCCAAGTTCTATTTCTCTTGCGGCTATGTTTTATGAAAAATATCTGTTAATTATATTTTGTATTTAATTTCAGACGATAATAATTTTTTTTTGCTATAAAATACAGAAAATAAAAATTCTATTATGAAAGGTTTATTTAAAAATTCTTTATTGTTTTAAAATCTATTTTTATGAGTAGCTTATTTATCAAGTATGTGGCAATGACTTTAACTAAATATATTTTTTGTCAATATTTCTTTTTTGTTATTTATATTTTTTACTCAGATAAATTATATCAGTTTGAAAAAAAAAAAATATAAACATTCGTTTAACTGTCCCGGAATTCGTTTAAGACTCCGATCGGCTGTCCCAGAAGTTTCTTCCGTGGAATATCCTGCTTTATCAGAAATACACACCATTTTTTTTTAAATTAAATTAAAATAAATACTTTATTCTTCAATATATTTCAAATTTGTTCACTGTTAAAAATAGGTAATCCAAAATAAATAAAATATACTCATTTTTGAGTATATTCGAAGCTTATCATATCTCCGAATACATAAGTTTCAATTTCGAGAAAGACATGTACTCAAAATTGAGTATAATGGGTAAAAATGAATAAAAAGAGCAGATGCTAACCTTCATTCATAAATCACTTTCAATAAATATCGACAATTAGAACTAAGACTTACCGGGAATCGAAACCAAGTGCTCAAGGATCGCAGCCCAATGCATTATCCGTTATACTACCACGGTGACATGAAGAATTTATAAACAGAAGAAATGTTAAAAAGGTGTGCCAAAATAATTGAGTTGTAATAAGTTTCTCAGTTTAACTTCAGTTATTAAACTTTTCAGTTTCCATTTCAGCAATCGACAGCAAATAATGTGGAAAACCATCTTTTGAACAACTATTTTAAGTTTGTCAGGTTGCTATGTTAAGATGGATGAACATAAGCTGATATTAGTGATATTAAATCACACTGCTCATTTGTTAGAAAGTAAGGTTACTTTAATTTGAGTACGTCATCGCTCATTGACGATGCAATTGTACTCAAAGAAAAATAAGTAGGTTCAGGTACTCATTTTTAAGTACAATTTTTTTACAGTGTTTAATTTGCATATAAATTAAAAAATATTTCTGTAAAAAATAATTTTTAATTAAATAATTTAAAAAAAAAATTAAACTTTTGCAGACAAAACAACTTTACAAGTTCGGCAATTTGCAGTCGCAAGGAGGTTTAATTAGCAAATAATTTAATCAGCTATTTCTACAAAGATTTCAAAGTATTTAATTACTTTTGTTGTTTTGTTTACATCCCAGCTTGAAAACTTTTCTTTTAAATGATCTTTAAACTAAATATAAACAAAATAGATTCCCACAATTCATTCCTATTAATAAATATTTAATTTTTTTATGCACAATGAAATAGAAAGAGCATTTGTTTAAAGATGCAATATTATTTGTTTATAAAAGTTTCCGAACTCTTTGACTATGCATGTCGCAAACTGAAGAACTTCCAAACTCTTCCAAAGACTGAAGCTTCCAATCGTCTAAAATAACCACGTAGAACAATAGGTTCAGTGAAATATGTGTTCCGGTAGCAGAATAATGAACTAATAAAAAGGTAAAAGTCCCGATGATTGCCTCATTTGCTTATCAAGAGCGTCTTTGAAAAAAAAACAAGAAAAAGTTCGAGATACATCATATGCTAATGAGGAAAAAGAACATTTGCCAAAACATCTTATGCTACGACGGTTTTAAATTATTCCTTTGTACCAGAACTTTAGCGTCGAACTTTCTTGTGAAGTTATTTTGAATTTTTCATTTCCTCATTTCGTTTCAAGACCTGACTGAATATGTCGCCGTTTTTTTATATATTTTATTTCTACATGGATAGCATATTCATGTGTTGAAAACAATATATTTAATTAGTAAGAATGAATTTACGTATCGAAAGCGTTTGATATTACTGAACGTAAATGTTCATTTACTTTCTATTATATTCAGAAAAAATTAAATGAAAAAAAATTAAAAAGCAAATTTAAGATTTTTTTCAAAATTAAACTATAAATGCTAATTCATGATAAAGAAAGTTCACGATATTTCTATTGCAGTCCGTTTATAAGAGCAAATAGTGAATGCAGAAAATAAATTAATCTTTGGTTTGATCTTAATTAAACTAAAAGTAGAAGAATAGTATTTTATATATTTATGAATGTAATGCATTTTTTATTAAATGTGTAAAGGGGATGAAAAGTTCATTGAAACCTTTGGATTTTTGAATATCATTGTATTGATGTTAATCAAAACTTACCGATAATGATGTATATATCTGGTTAATTATTTTTATCATTAAATGTTTTGTTTCTTTGCTTAACTGAGGAACTTTTTAAAGTTTAGTAACTGAATATAGTGAATACACTGAACCGAATATATATATATATATATATATATATATATATATATATATATATATATATATATATATATATATATATATATATATATATATATATATATATATATATATATATATATATATATATATATATATATATATATATATATATATATATATATATATATATATATATATATATATATATATATATATTGTAACATATTGATTATTGATTGTGATAAACGGAATTATAATAGAAATAATAAATACACGCATGTATGAGTAAATTTATACTTCATTAATTACAAAGGTAACTTGCAAAATCGTTTTTAAATAGTATCCATATGAACATCTTAAAATATAAATGTTTTTATATATACTTTTAACATATACTATTATATAAGTTAGTTTATTCAAGTTATATTAAAATATTCTTACCTAGACTTTGTGTGAGCTCTTTATCTGAATAAGCAAATACAAAAAAAAATTTAGAATTATAATAATCGACACAAAAATGCGTACAAAACTTTTTTCCTGTATTTGTTCTTTGTCAAGTATAATTTATAAGTTTTTATTGCAAAAGCATAATGGAAAATGATAATTTTAAAAACCGTTCAATCTTATAAACTTTTATTGGATTATCTGTTAATGCGGTTCAGTTTTGGAATGCAATTACTAAAGCTTTTAAGAAATGTCTTTTTCAGTTTCAACTAGTTTGTTTAGATGAATACAAAAACGCAGTAACTTCTTTCAGAATCTATGTCTTTTTCGGGAAAGTTATGAACTAGTTAAATGAAATTACATTGCACATATGGCCATAACATTTATTAATGGAAATCCTACTTTAAATTTTTTAAGTACATGAATTTTATAAATCATGTTTATAAAAGTCTTGTACTTAATCTTGTTAGTAAGAAATTTTCTTTTTATTTTCAAATATTCTGTTTGGAATAGTTTTAAAGAATGTATTTTAAGATCTCTTTGAAAATATATTTCTAAATACGCTTAACTCATTCAGAAATATACATATTTACGTTAGTTAAGTCGCCTCTTAATATTACTGAATTCTACTTGGAAAAGAATTTATCAACATAAAAAAATTAAAGTAGTTGTATCAGCGACACAGCCGCAGAAACTTCTTGTGCTTTCTATGGAGGGTATATGGGCACTAGGCAGCTGAAATGTCGGGTTTGAGGCAGATTTCTCGCCAAGGCAATGAACTTCTAAATCTAGCATTCTGAAAATGTGTTTATATTTCTCCGTCAACGGTTACTTGCGCATCTAGTGCACACTCTCGTCTGCTTTTTGTGAGTAATGTCACGAAGCAATTGATTTGCGATTGTCGATTGGTTAGAATATACAAGTGTTTAACGAACTCTGATTGGTTGTACGATTTCGCGAAAGATTCAGTTTTTCTTATAATTTTGGCAACCTTTTTGATGGCTACGATGACTAGTTAAATACTACGCGATTCAAAAGTAGTTTTATTTAGAACATTTGGATATTGGTTCTTGGTACTTTTATGCGCTTTAAATATTATTTAATGGATTAATGTTTTAAAATTTTGGAAGATTGTTTAATTTCCGTTATTGATAGGTTATTATTTTAATATTACTGTTTATTTATAAAATATTGTGCACAGTTTTATTATAATGTTGGAGGTAAGTACCCTTAATTTCCTGTTGGTATGGCCGGAAGAGGATGTAATTCCCCAAACGATAGCAATTCGGGCATCACATTCCCTTCGATTCAATGCTGTTTAGATCAATTTCACTGCAGAATGCTCCATCAAATTCAATGTAGTTTAAATCTACAAATGCAGGATTGTCAAAATGGACTGCTCGAAGTGGGATGTGATGCCCAAAACGACAGACTGAACGGATACCAGCTGGTATTCTGAGTAGTGGCCGATGTCCGGAGACCTGGCCATCAATCGATGTCAAGAGTCACTGACATTAGCAAACGGTACGTGAGTGCCCTTAAAACTGTGGACAAAATTTGACGTCTTAAAGTGATATCTGTAACAGCCCTATTGTATAACTCTAATTCGACTTAATCAAATTGAAGTGAATATTTCCATAATCCATATTATTTTAATACATTTTAAAATTATTTTTTAAACGTAGTGTGATGTCCAATTTCACTACAGAAAATATTTTGAATTAATATTTCCTTATTAAATCACTCTGTCGCTAATGTCAAGTTTAACGCGATGATATCGGGTTCGAATCTTGTTAATGATGTATTTCCATTCCTTTTCTCTGAAGATATCATGGCCGTGAGACTTAAGCGACCGCCCAACACAGCAGACCATACATTGAGAGTTCGAATCCCAGCCGGAGCGTAAACAGTAAAAACAATGGAAAACCAAAGAGTTCTTGGAGTGCAAACGGTTAAGTCACCAAAATAACGACGAGTTATTTTTACTCTGTTCTTCAGGATAATAATGAACAACATATTCCTGAATTTAAAAAGTTATTCTCTCACAAACTTTAACAGAATTTTCTTTTGTCATCTAAAAGCACGAACCCTGTCTTTTTTCTTTTAACATTCGACAAAAGTCATCTACCATTAAATATCTGTTAGATATACTGAGATAATTCAGCTTCAAAAGCACAACTTTTTGTTTATTTTTATAATTGCAGGGGACGGTGGAAGAACCAGACAGCTCCACATTTTTCTGATTTCCACTTTATCATAAAGAAAAAAATCCTCCTTCGATTCGACCCAGACAGCTGTAAGCAACGGCTATAGGAAAAGGAGCCGTATTGTTGCCTCATACGATGCAAGGCACGTAGAGCTCCAGTAGCTGTCTTGCTTTTGAAGCGAATTAGTTCAATGTTTGGTTGGATCGCTTTCCATGTTGTTAGCCAATAATTTTCCAAACTCGTTTGTTGAAGGTATTCTTGCAGGTACTTCTCGGAAATCATCAAAGCGACTCCAAAAATATTCGTTTCATATTTAAGGAATTCATAATAAACTACATATAAATATATTCTAGTGCGGAATTACACCCTTTTAAGGGAATTTCAGGTGTGTTACACACCTTTTATCTGGTTCAATAAACAATTATTGAAGCAGCTAACCAGTATATTGAACCAGCTGAAATGTGTGTTACACGTCCGAAATTCCATTAAACGGGCGTAATTCCGCACTAGAATACATTTATATGTAGTTTATTATGAATAATTTTAATTAATATATAAAAATTATTATTTAAATATGAAACGAATATTGTCGGAGTCGCTTTGATGATTTCCGAGAAGTCCAACAAGAATTTAATATAAGATAAAAACTCGTCTTATAGAAGAATTTTAAAATACAACGTTAAAATACGCAACGTATGATGGATTTTTATTGCATATTTTAACGTTGTATTTGTATTTTAAAAGAATTTTATAGCCAAGATTGGCAGCAGAATTACAGTGCTCAGTATAAAAAACTAAACAACTCCCATTTTTTTTTTTAATAAAAAAAACAGGCAGAAAGTTGAAGTAAAACCGGTCTATGACAGAAGGAAGATATGTTTAATGTTTTACCCAAATTTGATAAGTTTTTAAAAAAAGGTTAACTATTTTTAAAGTGTTTTTCGTCTTTTTTGAACGATTTTGAATAGTAGAGCTGTTTGGATTTTCTACCAACATAAAAAAAGGGGGATCTATACTTACGAGCTTTTACGATCTTAAGTCATAAGACCGCAGTCTATACTTACGACGTAAGGTCCTACGTACCTGTAAATAACAAACCTGTTTCTCGACATTATAGGGTTAAATCGTAGACCAAAGTGTTAATAACACATTAGGAAAAAACGAACTCAAATTTTTAAATAAACTATTCGACCCACACTCAGTTCACACCGACACATCTTTCTTCAGAGACAGTTTCCTTTAATTGCCTCTCAAAGACACAAAGTTTTCGCCAACCATCTGACATCTTCCATTGTTCGAATTATTTCGTCTCGTTCGATATTCTCCTCACAGGAAAAGAGCGGGCGGTAAACCTATGAATGAAATTTCTCGCTCTTGGACTCGAGCCAAGGGATGTCCCTGATACAGCGGAAGTTATGTTTTCTTCCCGAGTACGTTAAGTATTTTTGAACCACGCCATCAGGCTTTTACTACCGTCCCTGCCATGAATAGTAAGCATGGGCCATTTTTCATTTTCAAGTGACAGTTTCTCAGAGTTTTGAGTTAACTATAAGTAAGAACATATTCGTTTTGGGGAATAGCATTCGTATGTCTTTATAAGATTTATATGTCTTTATAAGAGGATGAAGAATAAATGAGACGTTGCGTTCAATGTGGTTAAAGTTGAATAAGCCGAAATGATATGTGTGTGCTACAAATCTTCATTAGATTACACAAAATGAGTAGTTTTTACTCTGTCATCGGTTAGAAAAAGGGCAAAATTGTAAAGTTGTTTTCTCTTAAAATAATTTATTTTATATTTCTAATTCATGTATATTATAGTATATAAATTTTAGTTTTTTAATTTCAATTCAACCAGGGAGCCTCCAGTTACCCAGTGGATAAAGGCATCCAGCTGCTAAGTTCGAGCCCGTGCGGTGGACTTGACAAAGAAAAGTTTTTATGAACTTAAAATCGGAGAGTTGCCAGCTTCGCTACAAAAATATTAGAAAGTCGTCCAAAACATCCAGCAAATTATACTGGCGTGTATACGGGTCTGGCGCACGATAAATCTGATAGGGGTACAATGACCTGGCGCCTATTGAGGTTGCGTCGGGTGTTAACTCAGGTAATGTCCTCGTCATATGACCATGGTTCAAAAATACGAGGCATCGTTCCCGGGTCTTTCCTTTGAGATAGGCCCCGAACCGCCGCCAATAGCCCACTTTTCAGCCCTAATGCGTCTTTAATTTACCAAACCAAATCATCAATTCAATCCGGATGGTTTAAATTTGAAAAATATTTGAACATCGAATATTTTTATGAATTTAAAGTTTATGTGTATTTCTAGAAAAACTGGAAATCCATGGACGACTTAAATCGTTCAGGTCCATCAGAGGGTTCAATCATTATTGCTTATTTTGAATATTTTAAATGGATAGCATAGGGGTAACTCCTCTTACTGTAGCATATGACATACAAGGCGGTCAGAAATTGTTAGCTGCATCACATTTAGCTGTATTAGCATAATAAAACGTTATTTTTACCGAACTACTTCACTTATATGTTAAATAAGTAGCTTATATTTAGTGACAACAAACAAAGTAAATAAAGTAAAATAAAAAGAATGATTTATTATGTATAGTTAAACAGCCAGACAATGATTTCTAACTACCTTGTATATGCAATTGCATTTTGTGTTGTGGAAAATACCATGGTTATACCGGGAATATTTTTAAGACTTTTGCACGTTTTATTAATTTATCCCGTAAAATATACCACTCATGTATGGTTTTACGATATTTGTTTAAATGTGTAATGCTTTATTGAATTACATTTTGAGTGCATTAAATAACAAATGATATCCAAAACCAAAGAATATAAATGATATAATTTATAATTAAATATCTAAAGAGTTGGGCAGAATAATTTTAAAATCGTTGCTGAGCGATGATGTAAATACGGCAATTGTGAAGTGGATTTAAATGCAGGGGAGTTAACACATTCAAGTCGAATGGGGACTGTCAGTCACTTCTTGGTTTGATACGTCAACTCAAGAAATTCACCTAAAATGGCCTCGACCGCAAAGGGTTAATTAAATAACATTTCCAATAATGGTATTTTTAAGAAAGGTTTTATGGTATAACAATATTTTATAGCGATAACTATTAAATTATACGTAGTGCAGTAGATTTGAAAAATATTGTAACATTTACAATGCTATTTTTAAGAATTAATAGATATATGATAGTAAAAGATAGATCCACCGATGAATATACAAACGATTCAATCGCTTAGATAATGCTATTTCCCAATATTTTTAACTCTTTAAATAGACATGTTTAATAATATATTATAAGAAAATTTTATAAGAAAATCCCCAATATTTACTTGCATTAAAACCTAAATGTTTCGAGAACAAGTCAAACATTGCTTCCAAACCTTTCAATGGCCAAATCCACAGACTAACCGAAGACCCCAATATTTACAAAAAACATTACTTACAGTTTATTTTTATTTACTTTCAAAGTTAGTACACATTAACAGAATATAGTCTTAACCCACACAATTTCCAGTTCAGAGCAGTTTTAAACCGAAAACTAAAATGCATCAACCTTAAGTCCTAAATGAAATTACCCCGTTTGTACATTCCGTCTTCGGTTCTTGTCCTTCCACAAACTTTTCATTAGTGTAAATCTCTCCTCGAAACATTTAGTGGCCCCTCCAGAGCCCTGTTAAACGTTTTAATTCCGAGTTGGAAATCAATTAAGGCTTTCATTGCAGAGCCGACACTACAGGGGAAAAAGCAATGTTAACTAATTTCTTGGAGAAAGTAGAGTAGTTTCTTTACTGTGTCCGCTGTTCTAGTATTTGGGCTACTCGAACATTCCGAGACTAAACAATAGGCGCCTGTGCAAATAATACTTTGTGCGGACTTCGAGGATAGTATTTATTGTATTTAATCTTAAGAGGGACTAAGGCAAGAATTATACTATCAAAGTTCTCTGGTCAAAGATCTCTTATAAAACTTTTACTCAAATATATTTCGTTAAATACCTTTTACGACAATAAATACACAAAGTATAAGATATATGATTACTGAATGTGTGATATCTTATAAGCATGTTTTAAAACTTTTATTTGCAAAGATACATAAAACAACAGTGATATAATCAGTGGTCTGAGGATATTAGTAACTTAGAACTTAAAAACGGGTCATTAGTGTACAGTGGCTAGCAAAAACGCTAATAAAATATTGAGGTGCATAAGCAAAAAAAAATTCAACAAAATCGAGGGATATAATCTTGCCATTGTATAGAGGTTTGGTAAGGCCTCATCTTGAGTGTTCTGTACAATTTTGGTCACCATACTTTAGAAGAAAAAAACTTTGATTTATTATAGAAAATTCAGCACAGGTTTACTAAAATGCAGCACAGGGCTAGGTCGCTCTGTTAAGATGTCTTGAACAAAAGCTGATATTAGCAATATTAAACCATACTGCTTATTTTTGCGAAAGTACGACTACTTAAATTTGAGTACGTCATCGCTCATTGATGATGCAATTGTACACAAAGAAAAACGAGTAGGTTCAGGTACTAATTTTTAAGTATATTTGTTTACTTTAATACTTTGTGCGGACTTCGAGGATAGTATTTATTGTATTTGATCTTAAGAGGGGCTAAGGCAGGAACTATACTATCAAAGTTCTCTGACAAAGATCTTTTGTAAAACTTTTACTCAAATATATTTCGTTAAGTAACTTTTAGGACAATAAATACGATGTATAAAAGTTTTATAAAATATTTTACAAAAGTTTTGGTCAGATTTAATTAATTAATTTGTGTTGTTACCGGTAGTAGTTTTGATTTTTCTCCAAGATGTCTGACTACAAAAATAAAGAGAATTGGTAATGAAGTGGATAATGATATGAAGTATTGTATCATGCTGATGTGGCAAATTTATCATTTGCATTTATTGGAATTGCATCAATTTTAAAATCTATTGCTTAACAATCATATAACAATTTATATGTATTATTATACTGTAAAAAAATATTCTTAAATATGAGTACCTGAACATACTCATTTTTCTTTCAGTGAGGACGTACTCAAATTTAAGTTAAACTTTACCAAACTCACTCTAAAATTTTTTGTCCTTTTTGATGAAATATTTAATAGAAGAACGTTTAATAAATCTTTCATTAAAGAATATATTCATTGAGAATATATTGTTAACCGTTATACTTTAGATTTGAGTGCACTCTTAAAAAATTTACTTAAAAATGAGTACCTGAACATACTCGTTGTTCCTTGAGTACAATTGCATCGCAAATAAGCAATGACGTACTGAAATTTATGTTATCGTACTTTCTCAAAAATGAGCAGTGTAATTTAATATCGCTAACTTCAGCTTCTGTTCCGGCCATCTTAACAAAGCGATCTGACAAACAGTTGTTCAGAAGATGGTTTCCTTTATTATTTAATATTGATTGCTTAAATGGAAATTGAGTTATTACAACTCAATTACCTTTCAAACCATTCTTTTGGCACACCTTTTCAACAATTGTTCTGTTTATAATTGTTCTGTTTCAAGTCTCCCTGGTAGTTTAACAGATAAGGGCTATGGACTGTTGCGGCGCCTGGGGATCTGTGTTCGATTCCCTATAAATCTGGTTTGTAATTGTGGATATTTATTAAAAATTATTTATGAAGACAGCCGATATAGGCAAGCATCTGCTCTTTTTATTCATTTTTACCCATTGTACTCATTTTTGAGTACACGTCTTTTATATTGAAAAGAATGTATTCGAAACCATGATAAGCCTCGAGCGCACTCAAAAATGAATAAATTTTACTTATATTTGAGTACTTATTTTTAACAGTGTACTAATAAAAGCGTAACAATTGATAATTTGTACTTGCCCTTACTTTCAACATAACTAGGCAGTACGTTTGTCGATTTAAGTAGGAGTGGTCGCGTTTGACAGAAGTGTAATTCATCTAACTTAAACCGATGCTAATCAGAAGTTGTAAAGCTTATAAGTGTTTAATTTGTTAAGTGTTTCCCTAGTGCCCATACACCCTCTAAAGCACGCACAAGACGTTTTTCGTACCTGTCTGTGTCTGTATCCCCGATATAGCTTTTAAATATTTTTAAGTATAATACATTAAAAAAAACAGTTTTTAGAACTTATACACTGTTAAAAATAGGTACTGAAAAATAAATGAAATGTACTCATTTCTGAGTACATTAGATGATCATAGTCGCTAAGAATACATAACATTCATTTTCGAAAAAGACATGTACTCAAAAATGTGTTCAATAACTAAAAATGAATAAAAAGAACAGATGTTGGTCGACCATAGGCTGCCCTTGTAATCACTGACAATAAATATCAACAATTACAACTATGAATTTCCGGGAATCGAACCTAGATCGTCAGGCATCCGTCTTATCCGTTAAAATACCAGGACGACTTAAAGAAGTTATATACAGAAGAAATGTTAAAAAAGGTATACCAAAAGAATGGGAAGTAAGATAATTGAGTTGTAATAACTAAGCTTTCATTTAAGCAAATGACATCGAATAATGTAGAAAACCATCTTTTGAACACCTATTTTAAGTGTGTCAGGTTACTTTATTAAGCTGGCTTGAACTGAAGCTGAGATTAGTCGTATTAAATTCTACTGCACCTTTTTGATAAAGTGCAAGCGATTACTTGCATTTGAGTACGTCATCGCTCATTTACGATGTAATTGTACTCAAACGAATAGGTTCAGGTACTCAGGTACTTTTTAAGTACTTTTTTTTACAGTGTATGGTACAGGAAAACAAAATTTAAGTATTAAAATATTCCATAGCTATATCTGTAAATCTGAGTGCAATGAATTCTTTTTAAATCGGTTGTAATAATAATAATGACTGTTTTCTTTTATCAGATTTTAAGACCAATCGAAAAAACGAGATGAAAATCACACAGAGAAGAAAGAACAAGCAATAACCAACATCATTTCAAATATAAGGCAAGAACACCCTATATATATACGGGTCAAAGTCCTCGAAAAAACAACCAATTCCAAGGACCTTAGGAGTCGAGGTGATTTCAGTTAATACGGCGTGTAATGTCCGGTACGTGTTCGGGAAGCTTTTCCATTAGAATTATTGGCTCGGTATGTCACTTCCAAGAGGAACAAATAATAAATTTGCTGATTGCTAGATGTGAAGTCTTGATCGAAAAAATGGCCAATTTGAATTGGTGGTCTGAAACAAGCGTTCTGAAAACTCAGTTGTTTTTAAATTAAACTATAGTTGCTTATTGATCCACTGGGGCACTGTAGAAAAATGTAATTAAAAATAAGTATAGAAACCTACTCGTTTTCCTTTAAGTATAATTTCATCGTAAGTGAGAGAATAACATTACTCAAATGCAAGTAACAGTACTTTCTAAAAAATTAGCAATGCAGTTTAATATTGCCAATCTCAGCTTCTGTTCAAGGAAAATTACTGAAACCTAATAAACTTAAAATAGTAGTTCAGAAAATGGTTTTCTACATTTTTTGAGTTTATTCCTTAAGCGGAAACTGAGTTATTACAACTCAATTTTTTAATGTCCCATTCTTTTGACACACCTTTTTTTTAACATTTCTTCTGTAAATGATTTATGAAGGCAGCTTATGTAGGCAAGCATAAACTCATTTTTATCTCATTGTACTCAGTTTTAAGCACATGAATTTTTTATAGAGAAAAAACACTATTTATTTAAGATAAATATATCGATAAAAGTATTACAATTTACAATTATTTCTAAAACACGAATATATTAAATAATTTAATTTTAAGTACATTTATACAATTCTTTACAATGTCGTTTTTTAGGAACAACAGGGTATTAAAGCAAAATTATGCGATCAGTGAAATATATATAGTTTTAATAATAAAATGAACCACCATTGAGAATTATTAAAAGAATTTATGCCAATTTTGAAAGTATAAAGCATCAACAAGTTTAAAACTCATTTTGGAACTTAATCTCAAAACAAAAATCGGTAATGATTATTTATTGCGTTAAATTAGATTAAAAATATTTCCATGGAAACTGTGTGTCTCAGTTTTTCATTGCATATTGTCATTTCGACCTTGGTTTTAATTATATTATACATGGTTTTCAATTAACTGTCTATCTAGTTCAATATCATTTTACTGGTAATGTAGCAAAATAAGACTCGCGCAACAGAAATGTAAGTCTCAATTGTTTAAGACTAACAAAGTAGCCCATTATTTTAATTTTGAAGTATGCCAATTTTTAATTGGTCATTATAATTCGAGTGTTGATAAATCTATTGTAATAACACAAAGTATAAGATATTTTATTAAATAATGAGACTTTGAGATATTTTATACTTTGAAATATTTTATAAACATGTTTTAAAATTTTTATTTGAAAAGCTACATAAAAAATAGTGATATAATCAGTGGTCTGAGGATATTAGTAAAATAATATTTAAAAATGGGTCATCAGTGTATAGTGGTTAGCAAAAACGCTAATAGAATATTGAGGTACATCAGCAAAAAACAATTTTGTTCATAAAATCGAGGGATATAATTTTTCCATTGTATAGAGGTTTGGTAAGGCCTCATCTTGAGTATTCTGTACAGTTTTGGTCACCATACTTTAAAAAAAAAAACATTGATTTATTATAGAAAATTCAGCACAGGTTTACTAAAATTCAGCACAGGGCTAGGTCGATTTGTTAAGATGGCTTGAACAGAAGCTGATATTAGCAATATTAAACCATAGGGCTTATTTTTGCGAAAGTACGATTACATAAATTTGAGTACGTCATCACTCATTGATGATGCAATTGTACTCAAAGAAAAACGAGTAGGTTCAGGTACTAATTTTTAAGTATATTTGTTTACAGTGTAGTCAAATAGAACCTTTAAAGTCGTCATTCTTTTCAATTTAAAAACGCACTCTCTACGACTCGTCGATTAGAACTGAAATTACAGTGGTTAAACAGGCCAGCGTACGTCAGATTTTCGACTCATTTCCTCCTTGCACATTACAAAGATCAAAGAGGGGAGTTCCCCTGATTAACGTGGCCTACCTTAGTCTACACGATAGTAAATCATTTATCACCATAAGGTGATTCCCTCGGAGATATGGGGAATTTCACTAATTCACAGTTTAAACCATTTGTGTGAAATGGAATATGAAAACGTATCAAAAGTTTCACTATGAAGACAAAATATCCTACTAAATTGCAATTGCGGCATATAAACATAAACAGGTTGAAACAACAGTTCAAGACATACAAAATGGTACTAAGAAGTCATCGCTCATTTACAATGCAATTGTACTCAAAGAAAAACGAGCACGTCCATGTACAAAGTTTTAAGTCAATTTTTTTACATTGTAGGCAATAACTTGGTGGGTGCTTTTCACAAGTCACAATCTTTTTCCTATACCTTGTTTCGACATACCGACTTTTTCAAACCGATAATTGCTGTTTTCTATCTTTGCATTTCATTATAAATGAGAAAATACGTTTTCATATGCATTCCAGACATACAAATTGTCCTTCAATTGTTAATATCTGCAAATAGATTTCCAGTTGCTCTACCAACCCAATATCAATCAACCATCCAATTTCAGATTCCTTTTTTAGAAGAAACCTTTCAGTTAATACAATATCAGCAATTGTCGAAATGAATTCTATTTATTTTCATGAAAGCACAGCAATAAAAACCTTGTTATTTGGAAAGTGATTTTTCACACGTCTGTATCACAACCGAAAGCCCACGAAACGCTAACTACCTTTCGTTGTTTTCTGGTAGAACCCCACCGAAGCCCGACAAATATCGACGTCGGAATGTGTCTCTATCGGTTTCAAGTACAATGTATCATCGAAATCAATTTGAGGTGGCAAATTGGGAAATGTTTCTGGCTTCTCATTGGTTCCTCGAAGACGTCAACAATATATTTTTAGAATTTGAAGTCCGAGAATTTTCCTCGGTGTAATTATTGTGTTGAATTGGGAAATGTCATTTTGATTGAAATAATGACCTCGAAATGTTTAGTTTCAGGTTGGGCTGTATATTGCTACGATCTTAACAAAGTGACCTGACGTACTTAAAATAGTTATCACATTATTTTATATCAATTGCTGACATGGAAACTGAGTTATTACGACTCAATTTTCTTACGTCACATTCTTTTGGCACACCTTTTTAATATTACTTCTAATTATAACTTCATCATATCGCCATGATGGTAGCTTAACGGATAAGGCTTTGGACAGCGGTAACTACAGATCTGAGTTCCTTCCCGGTAAATCTTGGTTGAAATTGTCGATATTTATTGAAAGAGATTTATGAAGGCAGCCTATGTAGGCTAGCATCTGCTCTTTTTATTCGTTTTTACTCATTGTAGTACTCATTTTTGAGTAACACGTCTTTTTCAAAATTGAATGTTTTGTATTCGGAGCCATGATAAGCATTGAATATACTCAAAAATTAGTACATTTAACTTATTTTCTTGTACCTACTCACAAACTTAAAATAGTTGTTCTGAAGACAGTTTCCACATTATTTAAGGTCGATTGCTTAAATGGAAACTAAGTTATTACAACTAAATTATCTTACTTCCCATTCTTTTGGCACACCTTTTAAACAAGAATTCTATTTATAATTTCTTCACGTCGCCCTGGTAGTACAATGGATAAGGCTCTGTTCTGCGTTGTATGAGGACATATGTTCGATTCCTGGTAAGTCTTGGTTGTAACTGTTGGTATTTATTGAAAGTGATTTTTGAAGTCAACCTATGTAGGCTAGCATCTGCTCTTTATATTCATTGTGCTTATTTTTGAGTACATGTCTTTTTCAAAATTAAAACTTATGTATTCGGAGTCATGGCATCGAATGTCATCAAATACGAGTACATTTTACTTATTTCTGAGTACCTATATTTAACAGCGTACGTTTGAGCTTGACAATCGAATAAAGACGCTACATACATACATCCGGTTTATAGTTACGGAATATTTCCGTTTTCTACCAATATTGATTTTCCCGAAGAAGATTCCAGAAAATGTCCTGTAATTAACTGGATACTTAATTACACGACATTGCCACGCCAGGGCAGTTACGTAATTTTATAAATTGAATTAATGATAGCATGGAACTGAGGAAAATACAATTAAAAGGTTTATTCTTCTTATAAAATGATTAACCCAAATGAGATTATTAGAACATATACTTTTAAGAACCTAAATGTTATTATTTTATGTATTTTCGTTTCCTTCGAATTCTCGACAAATATTTTCGTTATTGATGCATTTACTTTATCGATTTGGACATAAAATTTTAAGCGGGTATGGGAACCAAAATCATCACACATGTCCCAAATTATATTATTTCTTAAAAAATGGATTATTTTAGTTTGAACCTAACGACACCTAAGTTATATTTCTATATTACTACAGCTAATTATTTCTTTCAAAACAATATTAAGCTTTGGTACGAAATTGCCTGTTCTCAGTGATGATTTCTTTCACCTTTGACAAAGTTTAAATTGAGATAAGTTCATATCTATTTACTGCTCCAAGTTTACTACAGTGTATTTTCAAACATATTACTTTAGTTTGTCCCTATATATATCCTATATCCCTTATCCCTATATCCCTTATATATATATATATATATATATATATATATATATATATATATATATATATATATATATATATATATATATATATATATATATATATATATATATATATATATATATATATATATATATATATATATATATATATATATATATATATATATATATATATATATATATATATATATATATATATACTACTATATATATACTACTATATATACTATATATATATACTATATATATATATAGTATATATTTATAGTATATATATATAGTATATATATATATATAGTATATATATATATAGTATATATATATAGTATATATATATAGTATATATATATAGTATATATATATATATATATATATATATACATATATATATATATATATATATATATATATATATATATATATATATATATATATATATATATATATATATATATATATATATATATATATATATATATATATATATATATATATATATATATATATATATATATATATATATATATATATATATATATATATATATATATATATATATATATATATACATATATATACTATATATATATATATATATTAATTGTTTTGGAAGAAAATAACAAAAAGTTGTAAAGACAGTTTATCAACCACATTCTTCTGTTTGTAAAAATGCCAAATTAAAAGTTTTTCAGAAACAATTTTCTTGAATATGCTTTGTGCTCATAAGTCAAAAAAAATTATTATAAGATCTGCAAAATTAAAGAAAAAAGATAAAAAGTGTCCAATACACTCTCAACACGTTAAAATGTAATTTTTATATAGATACTTCTAAAAGTTTGGATCGAACATTTCTTATTTCAAATGACATATCGGAACGGGAAAATAAAATTTTAGAAGAAAGTCTTCTCTTGTTACGTTAACATAAAAAGTTGACAAACGCTCACAAAGAAATATCAAATATTTACTAAAATATAAAAAAAAATACTGAAATTCCACTGAAAATATCTCTTTTGAGTGTTGATAGAGCTGTCGGTTTCGACATATTCGACAAAGATAAAAAAAAATAACAGTACGAAGCATAACTATGGTACATAAAGACTTTTACATTTCAACAAAGTCTTAAGAATTTGGGTATTGCACACTTATCGAAATAAAATTGTATCTTATAAAGACATAATTAAATTTTTTAATTACTTTATATTACTTTTAATTCGCTGTACACTCTGTGAAATCGTCCTTCCAAAGACGGTGATAAAAATACATTAAATATTTTTGAAGAAAAAGTAACATTATAAATTCACTAACCACATTTTATAATGTTCTATAGCTTTCGGGATATGTTCCTGGGTTCGAATCACGAACAATACTTACTTTGTGATCTGTAAAAACTTTCCCCTGAATCAAAGCCATGAAGACAGTCTAATAATTAATGTAATTCTTTCTAGGTAAAATGGAGACAAAAATTCGTAAACGATGAAACTGCCAAAACAATTCAAAAACCGTTTTAAGCATTAAAGGGTCAAATGAACAATGAATAAAAGGTCAATAATGTTAGGAAAAAAATTGCGAATTGCCTGGTAGTCCTATAAGTTGTTCAAAAGAAAGTATATATCGCTATACTAAAAGTCCCTATGGGCTGAACAAACAGTTTTTTGCTATTTTGAAACATTTTCCCTTTTGGTACTTACTACGTTTACCGCTTTAGTTCTTAATTGACCATACTTTAGCTTCAGTTAGTAGTTAGGTATTATGAAAATAATTTGAAACTGAAAAGTAGATGTTTTTTTCAAATATATCAACGCATTGTTAATAGTCAAATTGATTCCACAAAACCTCTGATCTCTAACTGTAACTTCTGGATATGACAAGACAATTTGTTGACTTGAAGCCAATTGAAGATTTAAAATACTGTACCCCACTTCCATTTCTACCTCAATGTTTCGTATATTGCTCATGCTAAAATATATCGTATTGTAGTGCTTTCGTGTTGTTTTTTTTACATTTTCCATTGAAACTCATTTTCAATGCCTATTCTTTGAAATCCATTTTAATCAATAAGAAGTGGATAAGCAACAAAAAGAAAAACAACATTTTTGGCGATATACAAATTATTTCAATATGTTGAAAATAAAATAACTAAACATATTTAACATTTCTATAACTTTATAATAAGGAAAAACCCGCAAACTCACTTTTAAAAATTAGTTGGGGTACAGTACGGCTGATTATAATATGGCTTCAACCGCGTTCATAAAATGAACTGGTTTAGAGATTTCCAGAAGTTACTATTAGAGTTCAGTGCACAGAACATTTTTAACTTGGTTTGATTGTCGGAACGTTTCTGGCTACCTATTTCTGTCCAATTTTTAAGAAACTTAACACACCCAAGTAACAGCTCATAACCATGGTCAGGTGAACCATGATCAGGTGAACCATGAGCCATCAGGCTTTAAACCATTGTCAGGTGATCTGAGCTAGCTCCCAACGCAACATCAATAGGCGTCATGACATTGAACCACTAACAAATTTAGCGTGCACCGGCCCCTTGCACACGGCAGTTGAAATTATGGATATTTTTAAACAACCTCTACGAACGAATCTGCAACCCTACGATAACAAACTCTTGTTTAGCCAGAATCTATGTTGATTAAAGTGGACAAACCATAATATTATATGCGCAATATATATAAAAGTGAAAAGTTAATTAATTTTCTAATCCTTTAATAAAAAGCAAAAGGTACACATAAAATTATTCCCTTTATCTTACGACAACGTTCTCAGACTTGGCCATTAAAAAGTGTTTATTTAACTTTATTTTATTCCTGTTCTCCAATTGCAAAATAATTCTTAATTGTTTAAGGGTAAATTTGCATAGTTTCGCGTCTACTATACTAACGAGACAGAAAGACAATAAACATGCCAAAGATACGCAATAACTAAATGTAAAGTCTGAGAATCTTACAAATACTTTCCCCAATTAAATACAATGTCGCAGTATTTATCTGATAGTAAACAATCATTCTACTCCGTATCAGGCTTCTATTTCATCATGAATTGACATTGTGAAACTATGTAACTTTGTTTATTTTCTTATTAATAACCATTTATGCTGTATGGTTTAACTATAAAAAAAATTATATTTATAAATATTATTTATATTTATAAATATTATTTATATTTATAAATATTATTTATATTTATAAATATTATTTATATTTATAAATATTATTTATATTTATAAATATTATTTATATTTATAAATATTATTTATATTTATAAATATTATTTATATTTATAAATATTATTTATATTTATAAATATTATTTATATTTATAAATATTATTTATATTTATAAATATTATTTATATTTATAAATATTATTTATATTTATAAATATTATTTATATTTATAAAATAAAATGTATATTATAAAAAAAATTTATAGCTGCATTTGTCATAGTTGAGGGTTTTAAAGGCAAAGCATGCTTGAAGGTAAAAACTGGTTAGAGAAGATACAAAATCTTGTTTGTACAGCCTCCATTTTACCGTAAGGTTTGGTTCATAAATACTTTGTACCGCACGCCTGCTCAGCCTACTCTTTTTTGCGTCTTAGTTAAGTTCTTAGCTTCTTCGCATTTGCCATAATTTTAGACTTATTAGTATAATTTTCTTCCACTGTCAACTATACTGTTAAAAATATGTACTCAAAAATAAGTAAAATGTACTCATTTTTGAGTACATTGGATGCTTATAATGGTTCCGAATACATAAGTTTCAATTTTTTAAAAAGTCATGTACTCAAAAATGAGCACAATGAGTAAAAATGAAGAAAAAGAGCAGATGCTAGCCTACATAGGCTGCCTGCATAAATATCTTTCAATAAATATCGACAATTACAACCAAGACTTAACGAGAATCGAACCCAAATCCTCAAACAACGCTGTCCAGAGCCTTATCCGTTAAACTACCAGAGCGACGAGAAAGTAAAAAAAAATGGGAAGTAAGATATTTGAGTTGTAAAATCAGTTTCCATTTAAGCAATCGGCATCACATAATGTGGAAAACCATCTTTTGAAAAACTACTTTAAGTTTATTAGATCGCTTTGTTAAGATGGCTCGAACAAAAGCTGTGATGAGCAATATTAAATCAAACTGCCCATTTTTGTGAAAGTAGGTAGTTTTACAAAGAAAGTTCAAATTTGAGTACGTCATAGCTCATTTACGATGCAATTGTACTCATAGAAAAAACGAGTATATTCAGGTACTCATTTTTAAGTATATTTTTTTACAGTGTAGCCAACTAGAACCGCAAACCTCAACATTATCTTCAATTTAAACATCACTCTCTATGAATCGTCGATCAGAACTGAATTAAAATGGTTAAACAGACTAGCGTTCGAATTTCAATTCATTTACTCCCTACCCCGTCCTTCTCATTACTAACGTCAAAAAGGGAAGTTTACCCGATTAACGTGGCTTACTTTCATCTACACGATAGTAAATCACTTATCCCCATACGCTGATTCCTCCCGTAGATATGTGCAATTTCACTAATCACAGTTTAAACCATTTGTGTGAAGTGACATTTGACAATGTGTCAAAGGTTTCACTATGAAGACAAAATATCGCACTAAATTTCAATTACAACACAGATTGAAAGAACAGTTACAGACAAACAAAATGGTACTAAGGAGTTTAAACTTATTAATTACAAGTTCGGGGAGATCTAGAGCCTACCGAAGACGAAAGAACGAGCAGTCGCATTTACAAAGTATACACAAAACCAAACCTTCATGTACAGTGGGATTATGTCTACCCGATTTTTTTTTAAGTATTGTGTTTGGAAATGGAAATTAAACACTTTTGAAGTGTAAACCAATTTATAACTTTGATATTCAATTTATAACTTTGATATTCAATTTATAACTTTGATATTCAATTTATAACTTTGATATTCAATTAATAACTTTGATATTCAATTTATAACTTTGATATTCAATTTATAACTTTGATATTCAATTTATAACTTTGATATTCAATTTATAACTTTGATATTCAATTTATAACTTTGATATTCAATTTATAACTTTGATATTCAATTTATAACTTTGATATTCAATTTATAACTTTGATATTCAATTTATAACTTTGATATTCAATTTATAACTTTGATATTCAATTTATAACTTTGATATTCAATTTATAACTTTGATATTCAATTTATAACTTTGATATTCAATTTATAACTTTGATATTCAATTTATAACTTTGATATTCAATTTATAACTTTGATATTCAATTTATAACTTTGATATTCAATTAATAACTTTGATATTCAATTTATAACTTTGATATTCAATTTATAACTTTGATATTCAATTTATAACTTTGATATTCAATTTATAACTTTGATATTCAATTTATAACTTTGATATTCAATTTATAACTTTGATATTCAATTTATAACTTTGATATTCAATTTATAACTTTGATATTCAATTAATAACTTTGATATTCAATTTATAACTTTGATATTCAATTTATAACTTTGATATTCAATTTATAACTTTGATATTCAATTTATAACTTTGATATTCAATTTATAACTTTGATATTCAATTTATAACTTTGATATTCAATTAATAACTTTGATATTCAATTTATAACTTTGATATTCAATTTATAACTTTGATATTCAATTTATAACTTTGATATTCAATTTATAACTTTGATATTCAATTTATAACTTTGATATTCAATTTATAACTTTGATATTCAATTTATAACTTTGATATTCAATTTATAACTTTGATATTCAATTTATAACTTTGATATTCAATTTATAACTTTGATATTCAATTAATAACTTTGATATTCAATTTATAACTTTGATATTCAATTTATAACTTTGATATTCAATTTATAACTTTGATATTCAATTTATAACTTTGATATTCAATTTATAACTTTGATATTCAATTTATAACTTTGATATTCAATTTATAACTTTGATATTCAATTTATAACTTTGATGTTCAATTTATAACTTTGATATTCAATTTATAACTTTGATATTCAATTTATAACTTTGATATTCAATTTATAACTTTGATATTCAATTAATAACTTTGATATTCAATTTATAACTTTGATATTCAATTTATAACTTTGATATTCAATTTATAACTTTGATATTCAATTTATAACTTTGATATTCAATTTATAACTTTGATATTCAATTTATAACTTTGATATTCAATTTATAACTTTGATATTCAATTTATAACTTTGATATTCAATTAATAACTTTGATATTCAATTTATAACTTTGATATTCAATTTATAACTTTGATATTCAATTTATAACTTTGATATTCAATTTATAACTTTGATATTCAATTTATAACTTTGATATTCAATTTATAACTTTGATATTCAATTAATAACTTTGATATTCAATTTATAACTTTGATATTCAATTTATAACTTTGATATTCAATTTATAACTTTGATATTCAATTTATAACTTTGATATTCAATTTATAACTTTGATATTCAATTTATAACTTTGATATTCAATTTATAACTTTGATATTCAATTTATAACTTTGATATTCAATTTATAACTTTGATATTCAATTTATAACTTTGATATTCAATTAATAACTTTGATATTCAATTTATAACTTTGATATTCAATTTATAACTTTGATATTCAATTTATAACTTTGATATTCAATTTATAACTTTGATATTCAATTTATAACTTTGATATTCAATTTATAACTTTGATATTCAATTTATAACTTTGATATTCAATTTATAACTTTGATGTTCAATTTATAACTTTGATATTCAATTTATAACTTTGATATTCAATTTATAACTTTGATATTCAATTTATAACTTTGATATTCAATTTATAACTTTGATATTCAATTTATAACTTTGATATTCAATTTATAACTTTGATATTCAATTTATAACTTTGATATTCAATTAATAACTTTGATATTCAATTTATAACTTTGATATTCAATTTATAACTTTGATATTCAATTTATAACTTTGATATTCAATTTATAACTTTGATATT
The DNA here is from genome assembly GCA_963932185.1 of Troglohyphantes excavatus. Taxonomy (NCBI): domain Eukaryota; kingdom Metazoa; phylum Arthropoda; class Arachnida; order Araneae; family Linyphiidae; genus Troglohyphantes; species Troglohyphantes excavatus. Next base: position 11,028,611 of record OZ010666.1, on the reverse strand, counting down.
CAATTTATAACTTTGATATTCAATTTATAACTTTGATATTCAATTTATAACTTTGATATTCAATTTATAACTTTGATATTCAATTTATAACTTTGATATTCAATTTATAACTTTGATATTCAATTAATAACTTTGATATTCAATTTATAACTTTGATATTCAATTTATAACTTTGATATTCAATTTATAACTTTGATATTCAATTTATAACTTTGATATTCAATTTATAACTTTGATATTCAATTTATAACTTTGATATTCAATTTATAACTTTGATATTCAATTAATAACTTTGATATTCAATTTATAACTTTGATATTCAATTTATAACTTTGATATTCAATTTATAACTTTGATATTCAATTTATAACTTTGATATTCAATTTATAACTTTGATATTCAATTTATAACTTTGATATTCAATTTATAACTTTGATATTCAATTTATAACTTTGATATTCAATTTATAACTTTGATATTCAATTTATAACTTTGATATTATTTTCGCAGAAAAGAGATAAATATCCATATATCAAAATGATAAGACTTCATATACGCTTTTAAGAGGAAATTATTTTCGTTTTCAAAGTATACATAAATTTCAGTTGCGCTTTCCAAAACAATCAATTAACAAAAGAATATAAATATGTATAAATAAATCTTGGAATTATCACAAAATGTGTGTGTTGTTAAAAGCTTAATTTGTTAGATTTTGGATTTGCTGAAAGCTTAGCATGCCAATATTCTTTGGAAGCCTTCTAAACAAATGACACCATTAGCGCATGTCTAACGCAGATAAAAGCTATTATTTGGTGTGATGTATTTCCTGTTGGTATCTTCAAACCATGCGCTTGGCATCTTAAGATTTCAGTAATTTAGTTTTTGTGATACATTTTATTGTTTAGTGTAAACGACTTAAAATAGAAGACTTGCTGTCTTGTCATTTAATCGATATTTTTTTTTATAATCGATATACTTGAAGTTGAAATAATGTCTTGCAAATTTAAATAAAATTTTATGGATATTTTAATGGAATATGTATTGGTTTGAAATAAATGATTAACTGGTGTTTCATGTAATTTTTTAAATTATCGAGGTTATTTATTTCGATAAAAAAAATGTATGTGTGTATCTGTGGCCCTTATTTAATTTACGTTTGTTGTTTATACATTGCAGTTTTTGTTTGTTCAGATGAGGATTGTTCAATTTTGCTTGCATTTTTTGTTTGTTCAGATCAGGATTGTTCAATTTTGCTTGCAGTTTTTATTTCTGTTTTGGATTCTATTTTTCCTTTTCATTTGAGTTTAATAAAACGGCGGCATAAAGAAACATGAATATTTAATACTTCATTTATTCTACGAAATTTGTTTTTCTAATATGATACATTTGACCTTCCTTTTCGTTTATTAAAAATTGGTTTTAGATTGAAAATTATGATATGAAGCATAAAAAGACAGCCATCGTTATTTAACTGCTATTTTCTAGTACCAAAAAATATTGAAAGATATTATACGGCAGTTTCGTTTAATGTCTCATTTGTAATCATAATAAGATTAATTCAATTATTTTTTTCATCAAAATAAATTGCTTCTTTTTTAATGATAATGGGATACGATTTAAATTAAGTTGATAACATGTACTCACATTATCATTTTTAAGGTGTTATCCCTTACATAAAAATGTATTGTAGATTCGTGAATTTAGTTTAACAAAATACTGATAGTATTGTTTTAATACCCAATGTAAGACCTTTTTTTTAATGTTTCGTTTTGAGTAATCAAAAAGAGCTTATAATAAGTTAATTTTACCTTTAAAACAACTAACTGTTAGTGTTTTTATTCATAGTTTTATTTGTCAATACGCTGATGCAAATGTTTTAAGTTTCGATGTTTACTAACATTAAATCTATAGCCAATACTTTAACCTCAATGCTGGGAATCGATATGTTTAAGAGCATTTTAAATTCTTCTAATTTATTTTCTAACTTTTCGAAATAGAAAATGATATTTACAGCAAATTTACTTACCTTTATCATTCAATATCGTTATCTATACTTTTTATAATAAATATACTTTAAGTTGAAGTTATATCTTTTATAAATTTAAAGGATAAATTATGGATTTTGAAATGGAATTGTATTAGTAAGAAATAAAATATTTTTATCAAGTTATATTCCGTGGAATTTAAGCAATTTAAATTCTCGATGATATATACATTTTAAATTCCCGAATGTTTATGTATTCTGTATCATCGGCCCTTATTTAATTCGTGTTTGTTACTTAAAATTATATTTTCCGTTTTTTTCTGTTAAGGGTTGTGTCCCATTTTGCTCGCAATTTTTATTTCTTTTTCGGATTTTATTTATCCTTTTCATTTCATTTTAATAAAATGGCTTAAGGAAACATGAATATTTAATATTTCGTTTCTTTTATAAAATTCATTTTTAGATTCAGATACAATTGACCTATTTTATCTTTTATCAGGATTTTATTTTTACATTGAAAATTGTTATATGAATCATGAAAAGGCCGTTATCATAATTCAACTGATGTGTTATTTTTAAAAGTATTATATGACGTTGGTTTAAATGTATCATTTCCAATCACAATAAGATGAACTCAATTCCTTTTTCATCGAAATAATAACTATTTTCAAAGATAATGAGGTATGATTTGAATTTAATTTATAACATAGACTCAAATGATTCGTTTTCATTTATTATTCTTACAAAAATATATATTTATCGTAGCTTCATGAGTTGGTTTCGATAAATTACCGATTATACGGTTGTTATCGATAGTGATAATTCATTTTGAGTTATTTAAAATGAAAGTCGAAATAAGTTAGTTTTAACTTTAAAACAGAATGACATTTTAGTAGTTCTATTCGTAATTTTAGTCGTCAAAAATGCCGTTATAAATATCTGGAGATACTTTACTAACTTTAAATCTAGAACCAATACTTTAATTTTAAGACCGCCAACCGATGTGTTTAGCAGCATTTTAATTCCCCTAATTTATTTTGTTACTTTTCGAATAGATAAAAACATTTACAGCAGTTTACTAATCTTCAGCATGCTATATGGCTGTATATAAATTTAAATAAATACGATTGAAATTTTCTCAGTTGTTCTTGTGTGATGGACGAACAATACGGCAGTCGTAATTTTAAAGAACGTTGTTTTCTCTAAACTTTTCTAACTATATTCCCGAAAAAAGATTTTTCAAATATTCTAATTATATCTAAACTTTAACAGAAAGAGATAACCTTTATTGAGTTTTATATCAAAACAACAGTTTGAAACAATATATTTCCTTTTATTTAAAAATGCCGAAATGACATTAATTACTAATGCAACAGATTAATAATTGGTTGGCTGTAATAGCAGATTTAGGCTAACGTTTATTTATACAAGAATTATTAATTTAAAAACTTATTAATTAAGGTGAAATTATTCGTGGCTAGTTATAAATATATTTTATCAGTAACTTTAATATAAATGATATATTTTAATTGCTCCGAATCCTTTATTATCTTCGATAAATGTTTAATTTTTAGATTTTTTGATTTAACGTTTTATTTTTAACGTTACATTTAATGGACTGAGCTTAAAAATCCACTACATATATTATTTTATCTGTTTTTTCTTTTTTTTTAAATATATCCGCTATACAATTCTTTTATACCTATTGTGGGAAATACGTTTGTCACATTTTATGAAAAATGATGTCGCATCTATCATATGATATCAGTGACAAATGTGGTTCTTTTAAGAACTAGAGTCGCACTTTCGGCAAAAGAACTGATACTGTAAAATTTGAATATTAGAATAAAATTTATGAAATTAATATTTTCTATTTTTCGAAAGTTAAATATATCAAACAAGACATTTACTTTTATTAACTTATATAAAATAAGGAGTAATAAAACTATTGTTTATGCTTTAAATTGTAATATTTTCCCACATTTTTCACGCTTTAATGATAAAAGTTCTTTCGGAATGACCTTCCAGAAGCCCTTTTGTACATGAAAAATTTTACATTTGCAATTTTTAATTTTTTTGTTCTTGTTCCAACTCATAAATTTTTTAAAAATTTTTGGTGATAGTAGTCCTGCCAGAAGAATGGAATAACCGCTATATTGCACCTACTATTAAAAAGGTGAGTTCTACCTGCAGTACGCTACGTCCTACGGAAGTACGGTGCTCGTTCTATCATAAAAATCCTTTGTCCCTTGCGGCCAAAAAAATTATTTTACATTTTAAACGATGTGTACATCAGTGACCACAAAATATCCAGAACGAATAATGCTATCATAGCCAAATGTTGTTTTGCAAGTTACTGGTGTTCATGAAGCGTATAGCAGTGTTAGCGTCTAAATCGAACATTCGAAAAAGAAGTGTTGTCATTTCGTGCTTTAAATGTTCTTAAAGAGTTTAGTGAAATTTTAGCAAAAATTGTCCAGAAGTCAAATTTCAAATCGTTATTTTTATTTAAGCTGCATTTTCGAATTCCCAGAATTGTTGCCACCTATATCATATTAAAACCCGAACAGGAAACATTTAAATGTCTAAACTTGAGTTAAACCGGTGTAGTTTTAGCGTAATTCGCTCACAATTAAATTCTAAATTTTAGTCTGTTCTCTAAAGTTTCTTTTTAGTCGTTCTTAGTCTTATTTGGTAAGGAATTAAGGAATTTTGTGACAGAAATACTTCTTCGAACATATCCTTGTCCTATAAACTAATTTCAAAGAATATCATTTGTACGAAATAATTTAGGAAAATCTTTTCTTTAAAGGAATCCGGAAAGTCAATAATTTCAAAAAATCGATTTTTTTTATTATTGTAGTTTTGGAATGCCCCAATATTTCGCTTTATTTTGCTTTATTTTACTGTAGTTTAAGTTCTGGCTTTTAAATCAACGGATTTTTTTTCGTTAAAATACCTTCGGTTTTTTTCGGAAAAAATCTTTTTGATTATTTTTCTCACCTATAGTTTTTTTTCATTACATATTTTTTTTATTTCGCGTAACATGTTTAATTGATTTTATCTCGTAAAATAATTATTTCAAAACCAATCTCTTTATTTTATGTTCGTAAAAAATATATTTGTTTTTTTCACTAATAACAGATTTTCTGAATTTTTTCGCCGTAACAAATTTACTTGATATTTCTCCTTGCAACACATCTATATATAAGTATTAATATACAATGTGTAGCTACTTAAAAAATACCAAGAATAATTTCTAACCTAAGAAAAACTATGCAAATTGGAAAAAAGTGTATGAGGAAAATTTTAATTTGTGAATACTAAATGTAGGAAATTAATCATTATTTTCCCATCACCCCTGCATTTCTGTAATAGAACTATCACATAAACAATGTGTAACGTGGTGGCGGCAACATTGATGATGAAAACCTTGATGTAATCGGCCCTGTGCTGTCCAGTGGGTCTGTAAAATAGGCGCCCACTTAAATATTCTTTTTAAATAATTCTAATTTTAGCTTAAACTTAAATTTTAAATATATTCAATAGTGTTTTGTTTACCCTCTCGCATTCCTTCTCTGTCACGAAACAACACTAAATTTATATTAAACTTATTCATTTGAAATGCAAAAAAAGTAATTTTATTCGAATTAACTGTTTATTTAAGTTACTAACTTATATTTTAAATAACTTCTTTTATATAAGTTCAAACAAAATACAAATATACTTCTTTACTTTTACAAAAAGTTTAAAATCAAAAGCTCAAACCATTTTTCAAATGTAACATCTCTAAGTGACTATTTGTACGAACACGCCTGATTGTGTCCACATCTCAGTCATCTTTCAAAAAGTGGAAAGTTTCGAAAAAGCAAAAATTATCCTCACAAGCGCCGTAAAAGGTCTTAAAAGCCTCTTTTAGGATTCAACATTCCGAATCCCTTATGCCGTTGACTGCGGAACTGCAACGTGGAGATACGATGAAGATTGGGGCGAAATGACATAATCGATACCAGGAAGACATCGATGAATCAAATTGCCGAAGCATAATTGGAATCGTTGTCGTTCTTTATGCTGCACTTAAGAATTTTTAAGATCTGATTTAGGGGGATAGTTTATGAAAGGAGACAATTAAAATACTCGTATTTCTGTAATAAGGCGTGAAATGTGGCTTTTATTGTGGATATTTTTCTCTAATGACATCATTAAATGTAACGTTTCTTCCATTTGTATAATTTTATTTGTCTTTTATATTCGCTGAGTAAACACACATTTGTATCGAACTAAGGAATCCGATTGCGAAAGGTTTGGTTTTGGTTAATTAACGTCGCACTAGAGCTGCACAGTGGGCTATTGGCGACGGTTCGAGGTCTATCTCGAAGGAAAGACCCGGGAACACATACATATTCATACACGCCCCTCGTTATTTTAGAACCATGGTCAGATGACGAGAAAACACCTGAATTGGCACCCAACGCCTTCAATAGACATCGGGACTTTCGACCCCGATCAGATTTATCGTGCACCAGTTCCGTATATACGCCGTCAATTTTTGCAGATGTTTTGAACGATTTCACTAGTATTTTGTAGAGCAGCTGGCAACCTTCCGATCACAAGATCACTATTTTTTTTACTCTTCTTTGTCAAGTCCACCGCCTAGGATCGAAAAAAGAATCCTCGGATTCCCAGTTGACGCCTTTAACCGCTCAGCCACGGAGGCGATGATTGCGAAAGAAGTATATAAAATCCAGATGGTGTTTAAAATAAAAGCATTTAAATATTCTATAACAGTTTTTGTAAAAATTCATTTTGTGAAGATACAGGGGAAACCAATTTTATTAAGAATTTATTATAGATGACAAAAAATGAATACCATCATAGAATCGAAACTACTTAGTATACGAAATTAACTGTTATCTTAATTTATCGAATTAAAAAATATATAGAATAAACTTTAGTTTTCTTTCCTAATAACCAATTTTTTTAAACAGCGTAGTTTTTAAAAGTGTCCATCTTTGCTGTCTTTCAAAATCTAATTTAAAGACAAACATTAAACTCATTAAATATTTCCCCAAAATCATTTTCAATTTATTTTTGATTTACGTTAACAAGTTTTTATTTCATGAAATTTAAATAAATTATTCATTCCGTAATCAAGGTGTCGGAAGCATGTGCTTTCGCCCGGCATAATTTCCATGTTTAGCGTAATAAAAATTATTATTTTAAAATGTGATTTATTATGTGATTATTTATTTGTTTAATTTGTTTTGTCAAACTATCATAAAATATGATTTAATTGACATAATTTTTGTGTATGATTTCACTGTTAAAAATAGGTATTCAAAAATAAGTAAAATGTACTCATTTTTTAATAGTTCGATGCTTGTCATGGCTTTGAATGCATAAGTTTCAATTTTGAAAAAGAAATGTACTTAAAAATTAGTACAATGGGTAAAAATGAATAAATAAAGCAGAAGATAGCCTTCATAGGCTGCCTTCATATATCACTTTCAATAAATATTGACAATTACAACCAAGACTCACCGAGAATCAAACCCACATCCGCAAGTACCGCTGTCCAGAGCCTTACCCGTTAATCTACCAGTGCGACGTGAAGAAGTGGTAAATAGAAGTAATGTTGCGAAGGTGTACCAAAAAAATGGGAAGTAAGATAATTGAATTGTAATAAATCAGTTTCCATTTAAGGAATCAAGATCAAATCATGTGGAAAACCATCTTCTTTAAAGTTTGTCAGGTCGCTTTGTTAAGATGGCTCGAACAGAAGCTCAGATTTGCAATATTAAAACACACTGCTCATTTTTCAAAAAAGTACACTTATTTAAATTTGAGTACGTCATCGCTCATTTACGATGCAATTGTACTCAAAGAAAACCGAGCATGTTCAGGTACTCATTTTAAGTACCATTTTTCACAGTGTAAAATAAGATTTGATAGACATAATTTTTCTTTATTAACTGTTATATGTTGTCTCCAATATTTATTGTCACGTTTGAAACAAAGAAATATCTTTGTCATCAAAAGATTGCTATACATTGAGGTTTGTCAATATTCACAGTTCATTAGAGATACATGTATCTTTAAAGAGATCCGTGCTACAGCTGCGTAAGTCCATGTTTGAAGTTTTAATTTGTAACGTCTCTTATAGCGGTTCCGAGTAAGAAGTGCACGTATTGCGATGTAGACCTTTATGGAAGTACAATAACGGAAGTAGTAACGAAAATGTAAAATGGCCTTTGGTGCACGCGCATAAAACCTGTTGTTTCTTGCGACTCACGTGATATCAATAGAAGCAGTGAAATATTACGATCATTTATATTTAGTGAGTTAAATTATACATTTACTAGTCTTTTATTTTGCAAAGAACTACACTGTTCGAAATACAGGCTCATTTAAAAAAAAACTGTTGTAAACAGACGTCTGGTGTAAATGCGTCGATTAAATATTTCGTCAAACTGGGGATATTCATTTTGTCGTTGCTTTCACGAAATTTATTTCGTCAAAAAGTATTACAATTTCAGCTAAAAATCGACCGCTGGTCTTGAACCATGAATCTATTGGTCCGCGCGCTAACGACCGAACCAGAAAAAGCTCTTTTTAATAGTGGTAATATACATATAAAAACCGAAACTAGAAACCAATAAGTTTATTCCACCGGTGAGGAATCAGGATAAATTACTTTTGTTAAAAATTTAAGGATCCTTGTGACGAAAGAATTGCCAAAATCGACTAAAGTAGCCTTGACAATCGCAGAATGCTAAAAAAAAATTAGCGTACTATTTCTGAGAGTGAATAAAAAACCACCAGAAAACAAACCTCTCATATCCACATCCAAAAAGCAAATTTAATATTAAGATTAAAAAATATAATTAAACATTTAATCTCTTTCTTCAGATTAATTTATGAATTGTTTATCTTGACTTGCAACGCAATAAACTCTGACTCATCATTCAAGTAAGCCAATGCCAATCCAAATTTATTAAGACCGAATACCAGATATCGTTTCATTTCGATTGCTCCTATTTCTGTATATGCAAATCAACGTGCGTAGGAAGGGACGCTGTACGCATATTACATATATTTTATGACAAAAAAATAAAAGTTTGTGAAAATATTTTCAAATGGGGAAATGCGATCGGGGTAAAGGATTGTGGTAGAATATCCAGATCGTAAAAGTAGCTTGAGCTGTATTGTAGATGGATTTGATTTAAAGTTAAAATGGAAAGTAGTGGGCGTAAGCTGATCAGAGTTCAGTGGCCCCTGGGTATTTTTAAGTTGTTGTTTAGATAAATAGAATTTTGTGGACGTTGGTACAGTTGGTCGTTTGACCGTTGGCGATAACTTTGGTAATAGAGGAAACCGTTGGTGATAGAGGAAAAAGACATTTGTGGTGGTCATTTCAACTACTGGATACTTTCTCTCGGGCTCGGGGAAATGTTTTAGCTCGACGGTTAAAATACCGGCGTAGCATGCACAAAGCCCCAGGTTCGAGTCCGGGCGTCTACAACAACCAACTATGATATATTGGTGACCCGATCTAAACACAACTATTGCACTGTAAAAAAAGGTACTTAGAAATGAGTACCTGAACAGAGCCGTGTTTTAAAAAGGTAATAAAGAGATGTATTAAAAAATCAAAGCGAGGCAAATGTTGATTAAGCTAATTTTCATTAAACGAAATAAAATGCACCAAAACATTCCGATAAAATCATTATTGTTCTATTTAAATTTCCCATGAATGGTAAAAATGTAAATGAACGGTATAAAACTAACTTAACGTACTACTTTTACAATGGAAAAACTTTTTAAATTTTGGTAAATAAAGAAGTAAATTTGACCTTTTTAAATAAGTATTCAAGGAAGGTGTCCCAAGAGAAACAGGACTACCTATTTCTAAAATATTATATATGCTAAGCTACATATATTTAAAACTTTATAATAAATTTGTAAAATCCCATTACACGCTATAAACATTCACACATCGCTGAGAACAGTTTCTTGCTGTTTCGATTCAACAGCAACTTTCTAGAGTGGACGATTCCTCCACTAATACTATAAGTTCACACTATTTGTATAACATTTGAATCACTATTAAAATGTCTAAACGTATTTTCATTAAAACATCTAAATTGCATTTCTATAAAAAAATTTAACATAAATGGTATTACTAAAAACCCATTGATATGAAAATATACTGTTGCTGCTATTAATTACTTCGATTTTAATATCACCGTGGCTCTTAATTTATGTACATTGTATACCAAAATACACAATAAAAAAAGTACTAAAAAATGAGTACCTGAAACTACTCGTTTTCCTTTTAGTACAATTTCATCGTAAATGAGCAATGACGTACTCAAATTTAAGTAATTGTACTTTCGGAAAAAAGAGCAGTGTGATTTTATATTGCCCATCTCAGCTTCTGTTCAAGCCACCTTAACAAAGGGATCTGACGAAATTAAAATAGGTGTTCAGAAGATGGTTTTCCACATTATCTGATGTCGATTGCTTAAATAGAAACTGAGTTTTTAGAACTCAATTATCTTGCTTCCCATTCTTTTGGCACACCTTTTTAACATTCCTTCTGTTTATAACTTCTTCACGTCAGTACAACGGATATGACACTAAACTGCGGTGCATGAGGAGATGGGTTCGATTCCCTATAAGTCTTGGTTGTAATTGTCGAAATTTTTTTAAAGTGATTTATGAAGGCAGTCTATGTAGGCAAGCTACTGCTCTTTTTATTCATTTCACTCATTTTTGAGTACATGTGTTTTTCAAAAATGAAGCTTATGTATTCGGAGCTAGGATGAGCATCGAATGTAATCAAAAATGAGTACATACTTATCATTTTTTTAATACCTATTTTTAACAGTGTAATTGATCTTATCGTTAAGGCTCTTTAACATGTGAGGTTTTCACTCTCAGACAATTATTGGAAGTTACTCTTATCTTGAAAGCACCACCTGTCTGAATGCGAACTTGGAATAGTGAAATATATATAACGCTTCTCAATAACAAAATCGTCTGTGGTGAAAACGTTCGGCGTGATTCTTTATAAAATTTATAAGCTCGCAGACAGTCAATAGCTCACATGTCTAAACTGCACTATACACATTTTTAAAGATTTTGTTTTAAGATAATAAAGTTAAAGTTAAAAAATACACTCAGCACTAGGGGATCTTTAAAAAAAATGTAGGACCGGAATTTAAAAAATATATACATTCAGAATGCTTACGATAGGTAAATAAAATTTAAAAGAATGTGACGTTTTTTTTTTAAGATTAAGAAGTATATTACCTGAGCTGCTTCATATATTTCAATTTATCCCAAACCGAGGTTTGAAACTTTAATAAGAAGCAGCAAAGTGGCAGGTAATGTAAACGAAATTGCCATGGCTTTCGCAGATTCATTATTAAAATCGATTTCTTTTTTTAAAATATTGTTTCGTAAAGACCTTGAAGATAGTTTTTCTTTACCAGAACTTTAATTTTTTCACCCTTTTATTGACTTAAAAAGAAATAGCGTTGATTTTTTTTTAATCTCAGCATTTTTATAATAGAAAATGGCGTGGAATGTTTAATTAAACGCCAAACATATTCTTTATACACAAACTTGGAAAAAATATTTAACACTTCATTCTCTGACCCTAAGTTGATATTTTAAATATTAATTAGAAAATACTATATATTTCATACATTTACGTGTTTAATAACTAAAGTGTCTCAAACCAACAGCTTTCAATGTTGTCAAGATGTGTGCTATTAAATTAAATGTGGCGTTTATTTTCTAAAGGTTGTTTTTCTAAGTGTTGTATTTAAGCAGCCTTTAACGTTTGAAAATCTTTAGAGTTACTTTTTAGAGTCTTTAGAGTTTACTTCATTAAAGAGTTATACTGCCGTGCAAAAGGATTATGGGCTAATTGTACAAAGTTAAATCCCTTTTAAACTGTATTATTTCACTTTACAATTTTGTGGAGAAACGTCCACATTTTTTAGCGCTCAGATCTAAAACCAGTCTAAAGCTTCTAAAAGTTAAGCATAATTTGAAAAATTGGGAAAATTTCACAAAATGAAATTGCATCGAAAAGAAACAAAAGTGTGAATTGTTGTTTAATAAAGTGAGCAACACAAATAAAAAAGCGTTAAAAAATTTAACATACCTGAACCTACTCGTTTTTCTTTAAGTATAATTGCATCTCCTTAAGTATATTATAAATGAGCGATAATGTACTCAAAATTAAGTAACTGTACTTTTTCAAAAATGATCAGTATGATTTAATATGGATTATCTCAGCTTCTGTTAAAGCGATCTTAATGAAACCTGCAAACTTAAAATAGTAGTTCGGAAGATGGTTTTCCACATTATTTGATGTCGATTACTTAAATAGAAACTGTGTTATTACAACTCAATTACCTTACTTGCCGTTCTTTTGGCACACCTTTTTAAACAAAATTATGTTTATAACTTCTAAATGTCGCCCTGGTCGTTTAACGGGTAAGGCACTGGACTGTGGTGCCTGAGGATACTAGTTATATTCCCAGTTAGTATTGGTTATAATTGTTGATATTTAATGAAAGTCAGTTACGAAGACATCCTGTATTGGCAAGTAATTGCTCTTTTTATTCATTTTTACTCATTTTACTCAATTGTGAGTACATATATTTTCAAAAATGAAACCTATGTATTCGAAGCTATGATCAGGATCGAATGTACTCAATAATGAGTACATTTGACTTATTTTTGAGTACCTACTTTTAACAGTGCATGGCTTTCAAAAGTTCTAAAGTTTTAGATTTGAAAAATATGTTTTTTATTTAAACTACTTATTAGGAACTATCAGTTTAGGAGAAAATCGTTAAGACTTAACATAAAAACTTTGAGTTGTCCCCGTCGGGACTTGAACCAGCGACTTACTGTTTGGAATGCCATCATACCGTAGCGACAAAGCTAAAAGTGTACGCATGCGCAGTTCTCCCTCTCTACAACACTACGATACATATTTGGATGGCACTTTTCAATATTAATTAAAATTAATTAAATATAATAATAAATATTAATTAAATATTAATTAAAAACTACAATTTTAAAATGGGCACACTTAGAGGTTGAACAGCAATTATATTTAAAATTTCAGACATTTCCGTGTAGTGGAATGTGTTTTTCGTTCCACAAGGAGACACACATACTATTTCTTTAGTATAAAAGATTTATTTTATAAATTGCATTTATTACGAACATTTATTACTTTATGAATTATTTTTAAATATTTCTGTGAATTTAAATATTATATATATTTCAGGTAAAACTATCAATACACAGAAGAACATATGCGAGGATACGACACAGAATAATAAAAAAAAATCAAATTACAATGTGGTTTCTTTATGATAGTATGATATTGAAACCTTCTGAAGGCAACAAAAGAAATCGCGACGTTATTGCAGCATTCCATAACCCCAAATCCCATACGACCAATATTATTTACCGCGATATCAATGCAATATTGCATGGACATTGGCCGTTACGAGGCAAATGGATGTTTCCAATGTCCATTCTTTTCGATATGGTACTTTGTATGATTTCGGCAAATAAGATTATGTTAATGTGTAGAGAAGAAGTGCTAGACTCTTATAAAATAGACTCAAATCATATAGCACATTTCCCCATTAACGAACATTATATCTTAGATACATTTTACTTGATTGTCGTTATTCTATCTAACTATTTGCTACTTACTTGTAATTATTACCCAATCGTCATTGTAACTTATTGTCCGTTTCAAATATTTGTCATTACCTTTAATTAGTTTTAATGTCAAACATTTGCCAATAGCTTTCATGACATGTGACATATTTTGTCAAAATTCTTTTAGTTGGTTGAAAATAACGTCGCACTAGAGCTGAACAGGGGGCAATTAGCGACTTTTCGGGGTCTATCTCGCAGGAAAGACCCAGGAACACTGCCTCGTATTTATGAACCATACTCAGAAGACGAGGACTACAACAAAAATTCTTTTAGAAAAAAAACCCGTTAAAAGTTGAAAAGTAATTATTAGAAAAAAAGGGGATAACAAATGAAATATTTTATAAAAAAATGTGAACAGCCATTTCTGGAGTTAAACAGTTACAAATTTAAAAGTAATTTTAGATTTGCAACACAAAACGAAATTTTTTATTAAAAGATTTTATCGGTTGGCAACAGTCATGGTGCGTTCTGATTGGTCTGGTGGATATAGTTGGTTTTGTAATGGACTCATGGGTGGATAAAGTTGGATTCGATCCAATCTCATCTTTTCAAACCTTTATTTTAATTAATTTATTTTATTTGTTTTTAGTTTGCTTCTAACGGTTCTTTAGATGCCTCTCAATATAAATATCAACATCTAATAAATATTTCAATTAAAATAAATCGATTTTACGCTGGACCTCCTCATTTAGAAGATTCTAAATTATAATTTCAGAAAATAAAAACAAACCGAGAATTTTTCAATTTGGAGGGTACTGTGTCCTCTTAATATGAAAATTATATGATAGATATCAATTGTATTTTGTTGAAAGAGTATATTTAATACCTGAACTATATTGAGTGTCAAATAAATATTTGAAAGACAATTTGTATTTAACACATTTTTAAAAAAAAAAGTCATGGTTCGCGCTTTGTATAAAGACTATTAAATACTACTAAATTATATTTTAAATTGAGCAAACATGTGAGTATTGCCTATAACTTTGCACTTTTGCTCTTCGTTTTTTTCAACATTCAATTCCCAAATATAATTTAGCAGTGATTTTTTTAAAAACTCTTTAGTTTCTTAAGGCATCTAAATTGGACAAAACAACACTTGCCATTTTTCTAATATAAATTTAAAGTTATTTCACACATTTTTTTTTGTGTTTTGGTAATTTTTTGTAAATTTTGGTGGACAAAGGTTCTCAAGAATTCACTACATGGCAGCAGGGCGGCTGGCTGTAAACATTATTTAAAATATTGGATCCCTAAAAGGATTAGCACACTGGAAACTTGATTCTTCAAATTTTTCGCAAAAAGCAATTCCATTTTCAATGAATCACATAAATTACCATCGGGAATATTAAATACCGAGACATTTCAGAGAAAAGAATGTAGTATAGTAATCATGTGAAATCTATTATGTAGTAAAATAAGATGGTTATTCTGAAAACCTAAATCAATTTAAAAGTACAACTGCTGATAGTATTCGATAAGATTGCGGTAGTGTACTCAACGCCTTAAATAGAAATCCTGCCCACTCAGGCATCGGCGATCGTTTTGGTCGAGAGGGTAAGAACGCCTTGCTATGAATACCGAAGTAATGATAACGGTCATCACCTCTGTAAATAAAAATAAGTTTTTATCTAAAAATCTGAATATATAATGTCATTTATTACACAGCAGCATCGCGGTAAGATTAAAGGCAATTTGTGATTTTGCAACACCATACGCAGATCAATTCAAGTGAAGTGTTCGTGTCTGTATATATAAGAATGTCAGCAGAACAGCTGAAAGGACCGAGACTAATGATTACAGAGATGTGGATGGGTCTAGACGTGTATGCAACATTGTTTTGTGACAGGAAATTCAAGCAAGAGAGAGAGAGTGTAAAATACACGACAGAATCACGAATAGATTGAATGACGCAAGAGCGATATTTCAGGGAGATGAAAGAATGAGATTGCAATAACCGGTGTCGAAAGGGCTTGCAGACATGAAAATCCGATGAAATTTGTTTTTTACGTTAAGGGGCCGCAGAACATAAAACATTGCAAAATTCACGATTTTTTTTTTGTTTGCTAAAATTACAGTCTGAAATCTTCTAAATATGCTTGCAAAATTCTAGAACTGTATATCTGTCTTTCAATGAGTAATTTGAGATTTTATGCTGGATTGACAGGTATATGTTTTCAAGGAACGAATATTTTAAATCGCTTTTTCCTCAGTATTTGGCTTCCCTTGATTTAAAATTTTTCGAGACGCTAAGGCTTTTTTTTAAAATATTATGGGAGAAATGTACAATTTGTCAAGCATATTGAAAAATATACGTATTTATAAATTGTCGTGCGAATTCGCTATATGAGTAGCAGTGTTTTTTTTTAATTCCTAATGTAAAATAATTTGAATTTAAAGAAAAATGTGTTTCATTATGAATAACTATTTATATAAAAGACAAATACATATAGTATACAAAATTTCAATGACAATTCTTATGTATTATAGTTCAAAGAATCTGTGGTAAAAAATTTGGAAAAAAATATTAAGTATTAAAAAAGCCTTATGTGTTTCCCTTTAAACGTTTTCACAATCAGCTACAATACGTTACACTTTAAAGGGGGCATTTTTCAACAGTATGAATGTGTGGAAAGTAGCACGAATTGCATGAATAAGGTCTCATTCGATAAGAAATAAAGCTCAGATGCGTGTAAAATCTTGAAATAAAGAACATACATATAAAGTGTGCAATAAACAATTTCCGGAAAAGAACATTTTTACATACTTCTTAATTTCCATTATTTTAAAAAGCAATCCTGATAAATTTCGGGAATCCACATTGCTTCTAAAAAATCCCCCTACATTTCGGAACTATCTTCTTTTATTAGTATTTGAATTCGAAACTCACATGGTGCTCAACAAACAATTTACTGAAAAAAATCTTTTTATATAGGCACTTTCCTCATATTGCTTTTATAAAGCAATATGAGGAAAGTGCCTATATAAAAAGATTTTTTTCAGTAAATTGTTTGTTTGTGCTTTTATAAAGCAATCCTACTTAATAACGTATTTTAATAACTTTCACCCGATTACTATCCAATCCTATTTCTGAAAGTTTTACATATCAATTTATGCAATATTACAGAAAATGTATGTAAATTTGTCAATACTTTTTTTTTATAGATTTGGTTTTTGAAATTTTAATATATATGTAAATTTAAATTCTTTTCACATTTTAGTCTAATGTTAGATAGCAAAGCTGAAAGCAGATATGTTTGCTTTATTTTCAATTAAATTGACTTTTTGTTTAACCAATAAATTAATGAAATATTCATTATTCAATACAAAAATGAATCAATTTTTAATAAGAATCTGAATATTGATTTAAATAGTTTATCTTTAAAAAACACATTATTGCTTATTGACGCAATTTTCAGAAAATGAATTTTCTCATTTACTTCAATCAATCGGCTAGTTTCACCTTTTAAAACATACTAGGTGTTGAAAATGAAAATACCAAAAAGCTTTTAATCATATTTGAATATTATATCATTCTTAATCTCTGAATATCTTGCATATACTTGAATTACAGAACACCTTAAAAAAAATTGAGCTCTTCACAAGTTTTTAATGATCCTGGATGTTGGTTTATTTATGGTTCGAATTACTTTAAAAAATATCAAGATGATTTGTATGCGAGTGTGTACAAATACTGCCGATGAACTACAGACTGTCGTATCCTAAAAATTTCCCAATGTCTATCTGGTTGTCTTTTAAAACCAGCTACTCATCACAAATTAACCACATTCTGGCAAACTATTACATCTAGCATTTTATAACTTTTGAATTGTTCCTTTGTATACCAGCAAACCCTCTCAACGAGGTACATATAAATGTCGCCGAAATTGAGATCCGGCCATTTGCTTGTGTCATCCGCAAACACACTTTCTCTCAAATCCATGTCCAGAGGATCTGGAATTTCAATTTCCCTGCATACTCGAAGTTTTTCCTCATATCGCATTTGAGCTAAAAGCTATAATTTTTTTAAATATAAACTAGACATCTTATTCTGCAAGCGAAAACAACAACGTAAATAATCATCGGAAACGCTAAACCGGAAGTGTTTGAAGAAGCGAAATTTTTGACCAATCACAGGCGAGTTGTGTTTGTTTCCAAACATCAACCCATGAATACTATGAGCCCTCATTATAATTTTTATTTTTAATTTTTGAATTTGAGGGGGAAAAAACAATTATGCACTGCTTCAATTCATCAGCAAATGCGGGTGAGAAGCAATAGTGGAACTTTTTTTTATACATTTCGATTCTGAAATCTCGCTAATGGATTTCGAAGGTGATTATTGTCTTTTTAAACAACATTTTTAAAATTTCCGCTGAAAAGAAAATAGGTACCTACAAATTATTATAAAGTTGGTAACTAATAAAAATACTTAATGGCAGGTCATTATTGCACAATTTCTTCTCTGACATTACAAATTAATTGCTGGTTCATTCGTTTATTGATACAATTTTTCTTTAAGAAAATAATTAACAAAAAGAAAACATTTTTTTAATAACTGAGAATCGTCATTCGAGTTCAAAGTGTTAAAATATGTTTGAGAATAGAGAGAAAACTGTGCCGTTGGCAAAATATCTCCCTCTATAAACGGCAAAATAGCAAAATTCATGTATATGCAGTAATTGAAATTTACAAGGAAGTTTATTCAATAGTGGAAAATACGACCGACTTCACACGTGACATTTTAAGTCTCTGCTTACACTGTGAGAAAAAGGAACTTAAAAATGAGTACCTGAATCTACTCATTTTTCTTTGAGCACAATTGCATCGTAAATGAACGATGACGTACTTATATTTAAGTAACCGTACTCAATTAATCTTAACAAAACAATAAGACAAACATAAAATTCAGAAGATGGTTTTCCGCATGACTTTATGTCAATTGCTTAAATGGAATCTTACTTACAATTCTTTTGGCACACTTTTTTAACATTTCTTCTGTTTATAATTTCTTCAAGCCGCCTGAGTAGTTTTACTGATAAGGAAGTAGACTGCGGTGCCTGGGGATCTAGGTTCGATTCCCGGTAAATCTTGGTTGTAATTGTTGATATTTATTGAAAATGATTTATTAGGCGGCTAACACCTACCTTTTTTATCCACTGTACTAATTTTTTAGTATGTCTTTTTCAAAATTGAAACTTATGTATGCGGAGCCATGATAAGCATTGAATGTATTCAAAATTGAGTAAATTTTACTTATTTTTGAGTAACATTGACAGCACATAGAAACTCACGACGTTCCGTCTGAACGCGCCAATTGAAATTAACGTAAAGTGAATCTTTTCGCTTCCCGTTGCCCGCCCGATTCACGTGTGAAATAAGTCGATTGTGGAAATGCTTTACAAATGCGAGCCAACAGGCGGAAAGGGTGGGGGGGGGGGGGGAAGAGACCAAACTACAAAGCGTTTTATTGACTAAAAGGCTAAGCTTACAAAAAAATATGTAAACCCTCCAGGAAATCAAGTTCTCATGGAGAAGAGGGTTTGCATATTAAGTGCGATCCAGAAACGGAAAGGCATGGTCGTTTTCCCACGAGCGTTTTGCATTTGCGGGGTTTTTATGTTCCTGTAAGTATGTGCCTTATGTGTTCCCTGATGGCTGTTTTTATCCGACAGCACTGGAAGTGGGGTGTGTGTGTTTGATCTGAATGCCAATATGTGTATAAGTTTATTTATTGTCGCGCATCTCTCGAAAACTACTTATCGATGCACGTAAATGAGATATCAAATGAAACGGCATGTGTCTACAAGTATTACAATATATATAATTTAATACAGATTCAATATGACAGATATCAGATGGTGTTGTGTTTGGATTGACAAAATATAACGTACAATGGTTGCGTTGATAAAAATAGGTACTAAAAATATGTAAAATGTACTCATTTTTTAGTACTCTTTATTATTATTTTTACATACTCTTTTATTATTATAGACTAGATTTAACTCGACTTACACTGTTACAAAATATGTACTCAAAAATAAGTAAAATGTACTCACTCTTGAGTACATTTGATGCTTAGCATAGCTCCGAATACATTGGTTTCAATTTTGAAAAAGACATGTACTCAAAAGTGAATAAAAAGAGCAGTTGCTTGCCTACGTAGGCTGCCTTCATAAATCATTTAATAAATATCGACAATTACAACGAAAACTTACCGGGAATCGAACCCATATCCTAAGGCACCGCAGTCCGGCGCTTTATCCGTTGTGCTACCAGGGCAACGTGAAGAAGTTATAAACAGAAGAAATGTTAAAAATCTGAGCCAAAAGAATGGGAAATAAGTTAATTGAACTCAGTAATTGATTAATTGTCGTAATAATTCATTTTCCATAAATAATCAACATCAAATTATGTGGAGAACCCTCTTCTGAACAACTATTTTAAGTATGTCACGTCTCTTTGTTAAGGTGACTTGAACAGAACCTGGCATTAGAAATATTAAATCACACTGCTCATTTTTGAGAATGCACAATTTCTTAAATGTGAGTACGTAATCGCTCATTTTCGTTACAATTGTATTAGAAGAAAAACGATTATATTCACGTACTCATTTTAAGTACCTTTTTTTTACATTGTGGTAACAGATATAAGATCATATCAACACTTTGCACTCGCTACTTGACTCTCAGTCACGTGAATAACGACCTGTTATTTTCCCCCCTGTTCTTCAAATTGAACAAGAACTGCATGTTCCAGAACATAAAAAGTTTTTTTTTTTCGTTATCTTGTTCTTTGTCTAATTTCATTTAAAACTGTGGCAACACTTGGGTATCAAACATGTTTTATTAAACACTAAGTTAAAGAATACTTCTTTCAAAAGAAGAGGCACGGGATGTAACTGTTCTATAACAAGAACGAAATATCAAAAGTGCAAAGAGTTAAGAGTGTTTTAAATGTATATAATAATTTTCACTAAACACTCAGTTTATTGGCATGGTTTTTAAGTAAGTTATGAATTTGAATTGGTTGGAAAGTATCGATAGACGTTAAATATCGATGTAGTTTAATTAGATTATTTCAATTTCAACATGTAGAATAATTAAAAGCACTCCTTTTTTAATTAGCACGCAAAAATAAAAATTAATAATAATGCTAAATTATTAATTACAAATAACCCGATATCGTACAAATATATATATATATATATATATATATATATATATATATATATTGTAAAATATTTGAGGTTTGCGTACCTTTTTTGTATATTTTATAGATTTAAGAAATGATAGATATTTTTTTTTTTGCTCTATCTCAAGCGGTTTAGGTTTTACAGCCAGTTAAAGTTTCTGGAATTCGGCGGTTTTAATCGATAGGGCGAGGAATTTGTACTTTCATAGAAAATAAATTATGTCTCTCTTGTTTACCGACCATTGTTGATAAATTTTTTTTACAAGTGTAAATATGTAAGGAATCCAGAAAAAAAAACTTGTGAATGTCTATACATGGTCAGAAAAAAAATTCTAAAGTTTTATTTATAGATATTTTTAAATAAAATAGTGAGTCCTATTCTTAGGGAAATATTTTCGAAAAAGGAAAAGGATAATAAAAATAAATACATTATTATTATTATTCTAAAAGATATGCTCTACCACATGAAAAAATAAAATAAATGGGTTTTTCACTCCTTCATTCTTTTTTCGCACTTTGAAAATAGAAATCACTTGACTCACTCATTTTCTTGAAATCGTTAAATTAAAATTACAATTTTAGTCAAATTATATTTAAATTGGACATGATACATGACATTGGATAATAACTAGTAATTAATCATTCCTTTTAATAACTAGTTTAGTTTTATAAAAAAAAAATGGTTATCGATAAGGTTTGAGCCCGCGTTAACAACCCAATACCACGAGAGCTACAATAAGCTTCACTCAGGTTCAACGAGAGTATTGCGAAGTAATGATAAAAGTCTTACTGTATGTGCAAGCTACGACATATGCCTCATTAAAAACTATTATTTAATCTCTCTCTCTCTCTCTACTAAACTTTATAGTATACACTCTCAGAAATAAGCTGTTTCCGTTAATTTTGACAATCCTTTCGTCGTTGAATCATGTGACTTTCAATGAAACGATAACCGTCAAACTTTTAACGAAAGTAAGTTACTCCAATTCCTTTTTGGAATCAGCTCATTCGATTCTAATTTTGGTTCTTACATGTATATTTCCACAATCCATACCTAGGTGTGTCGTAAGGTTGTGGTTAGTACATTTTTGGTATGCGTTGTGTTATTTTTGTTTCATTATGAACAATGTTGGTTTGGAAAAATACATAACATACAAATAACTTACTTTTAAACGGTGCTTTATTGACACATTAAATTCATTAAGTAGAAGAAACTTATGGTTGGGGGGGTTATGTGCAGTATCATGCTAAACTGACTCACGTGTACTGGTGAGGAGAGCTACCGTCTGAGGTGATTTATCGGGTTGTTATGGCTCGTAGATGACCAGGTTTTCAGTGGCGTTGACATGAAGTGGGGATTCTGCTTCTTAGCCTGGCATCGGGACTTCTCCGGTGATGCAGTGGCCTCGTGGTGATCCGGCTTTTCAGTGGCGTTGGTCTCCAGTGGCTCTCCTTCTTAGCATGGCATCGGGACTTTTTCCGATGATCCAGTGGCTCGTCCAGGTCCGGCTCTCAGGGGCATTATCTTGCAGTGGGGACTCTGCCGTCTAGTGTCATTGCATCAGGGACTTTTCCGGTGATGCAGTGGCCTCGTAGAGATCCGGCTTCAGGGCGTTGGTCTCCAGTGGCTCGTCGTGAACCGGCTTTCAGGGCGTTGTCATTCGTTGTTCTTTTCCGGCTTTGCATGACATCGGGACTTTTCCGGTGATGGTCATGAGGGCGGGAGTCGATGGAGTAAAATTTACTCGTATTTCTTGGGCAAAGACAGAGTTGTAAGTGATGTGGGAAATCTTGAATTTCCCACGGTGGTCTCTTCGGGTGGGGGTTGCAATTCTGCATAAATTACTAAACCCACCACTTGGAATTAGCTCCACCCTCCTGGGTCTCCCCTCCTAACCAATCCTGGCATGGTTGTAAAATAGCTCAGTGACGTAACTCTCCCCACATTGTAACACAGTAATAAAACTAGAGACAGTCAGTCGAGCCAGCTGACCAAATTGCACAAAGTTCAGTATAGGTCAGATCCCTATGTAAAAATTGCAACGTGTGAAAGTGTACTGTCACAAGATGTTCCGGCTCGAGAAATAGCTCGGGACTTTTGTTCAAAAGATCCCTGGTTCGAGTCGTGTTGTCGATTTTTGATTAAAATCATTATCATTTTTGTCTTTTTAAAAAAAAAATTAAAAATGAAGTGAAATGTCGTGAAAAAAGCGACCAAATTAAATTGCCTTTGTTAGACGAAATATTTAATCGTAGCAGTTCACACACAACTGTTTCGTCAAAATTAACGAATTTTTTTTTTCAAAATTGATCGTCCAT
The DNA here is from genome assembly GCA_963932185.1 of Troglohyphantes excavatus. Classification (NCBI taxonomy): domain Eukaryota; kingdom Metazoa; phylum Arthropoda; class Arachnida; order Araneae; family Linyphiidae; genus Troglohyphantes; species Troglohyphantes excavatus. The sequence goes on along the minus strand of OZ010666.1, from coordinate 11,005,354 downwards.
TTTTATCAGTGTATTAACAATTAGTAACATATTAGTAATAGAGTGGATATCTGGATTTCGCCAAAAGAAGGTAACTTTTTATTACAAATCATCTAAATCCGTCTAAAAATGGTTTTTGTATTAAAGCAGTTCTCTATGTTTACTCAAATGAATATTAAATACCCAAACGCACAGGTAACATTAACTCAATTATATTTCCCGATTTAATCTTTCAAACCGAGAAAAGTAATTACTTAATCTTTTAGATTTTCATAGAACCATTAAATATTTGAAAAGGAATTAATGCTTCCATGTTTATTCAGCCGAATATTTGGAAGCAAGGGGGGATTGTCGCAAATACACGATATTGCGATTGAATGTATTTCAGAATTACGACTGAGTGGACATTAAAAGTAATTACATTAATATCCGATACCTTGATACGGAAGTTGCATTCAAATCGTATTTGAAACTATGATTACTGTACTTTTAAAAGTTAAGGGAGTTTAAGTGAAAGGGACGGGTTGTCTGCCAAGTAAAATCCAAAAAAAGAAAATAAGAAAATAAAGCCACACCATTTTACACTCTATAAAAAGACGGTACTTAAAAATGAGTACCTGAACCTACTCGTTTTTCTTTGTGTGCAATTGCATCGTAAATGAGCGACAACGTACTCACATTTAAGCAACCGTAATTTCCGCAAAAAGTAGCAATGTGATTTAATATTGCTAATCTCAGATTTCAAGCGATCTTAGCAAAGCGACCTGACAAGCTTAAAATAGTTGTTCAGAAGATGGTTTACCACATTATTTAATGCCGATTGCTTAAATGGAAACTGAGTTATTACAATTCAATTATCTTATTTCCCATTTTTTTTTTACACGCCTTTGCAACATTTCTTCTGCTTGTAACTTCATCACATCGCCCTGGTAGTACAACGGATAAGGAACTGGACTGCGGTGCCTGAGGATCTGGGTAAGTCTTTCCTGTAAGTTTTGGTTGTAATTGTCGATATTTACAGAAAGTGATTTATGAAGGTAGCCTATATAGGCTAGAATCTGCTTTTTTTTATTCATTGTGCTTATTTTTGAGTACATGTCTTTTTTCAAAATTGAAACTTATGTATTCGAATGTAATCAAAAATGAGTACATTTTACTTATTTATGAGTACCTATTTCTGACAGTGCATTATTAAGTAACTACATCTATCTTTTGATCAAGTGGTGTAGGGCTATAGTTCAATAGATTGCCCAATATTCAGTTGTTGATTTGGTTAATTAACGTCGCACTAGAGCTGCACAGTGGGGTATTGGCGACGGTTCGGGGTCTATCTCGAAGGAAAGACCCGGGAACACATACACATTCATACATGCACCTCGTTATTTTAGAACCATGGTCAGCTGACGAGGAAACATCTGAACTGGCACCCAACGCCTTCAATAGACGTCGTGACTTTGGACCCCGATCAGATTTATCGTGCACCAGTCCCGTATACACGCCCTTAATATTTGCGGATGTTCTGGACGAGTTTTCTAGTATTTTGTAGTATATATATATATATATATATATATATATATATATATATATATATATATATATATATATATATATATATATATATATATATAAGTAAACAGACAGAGAGTATATGGAGTCGACTTAAATTAAAGTCTCAAAAGTCACTTCGAAACAAACTAAAAAATAGAATATTTGGTAAAAGTTTTCGATGTGCCTTATTTATGGTATGTCGTAATATATATTCTTACATTTCTAAAGATAAAATAATAAGCGTCTCGACAGATCTTTTAGAATTATTAATATTTCAATAAAGTCAATACTTGAAAATTGGAAACTAAAACTTTATAAGCAGCTTATTTCATTTCTATCTCTTGCACCATAACTCTGTTTAGAAAAAAATATTTAATTTAAAAAAAAGCGCAGTTTCAAAATATATTACTCAATATTTTAATAGTACCCTTTTAAATATTCCATTCGTATTTTAATTTTGAATAAAATATTAGCTGAAGATATATGTGATGGTTTTTATTTATATTATTGATATCGTGGATATAAAAGTCGATATTGGGTTTTTGATGTTTCCACGCAAAATCAGATATAAGACACACTGATATCTACAGTTACAGTGAAGTTAGCGAAAAATTCGATTGTTCGAAAGAAGAGCTATGAGGCTTACATTGTAACATTTCGGTTGGATTGGAATTGCTCAGAGACTTATCTTTTACAAATTACGATGACAAGTCTTTTACAAAAAATTCCAGTGAAATCCACGTCTAATTTTTAATTTTCAATATTTATTTTAGTACTTTTTTCGATTCCCTGGCAATTTTTACATGACAGGAAATACCATTTTAAAACATGATAATATCCAGTTACTTTGACAAATAGTTAAAGAAAAATTTGAACTAAACTAAAATAAGTACACTGTTAAAAATAATTACTCAAAAATAAGTAAAATGTAATCATTTTTGAGTACATTCATTGCTTATCATAGCTCTCAATACATAATTTTAATTTTTAAAAAAGACTTGCGCTTAAAAATGAGTAGAATGAGTAAAAATGAATAAAAAGAGCAATTGCTCTTTATGCAGAGAATAAAAAGAGCATTCGACTAAGGCAAGACACTGCATTCCAGTGCCTTGTGCGTTGTATTACCAGGGCAACGTGAAGAAGTTATAAACAGAATTTTTAAAAAAAAATATGTGCCAAAAGAATGGGAAGTAAGATAGTTGAGTTGTAATAATTCAGTTTCCATTTAAGCAATTGACATCAAATAAGGTGGAAAACCCTCTTCTGAACAACTATTTAAAGTTTGTCAAGTCGCTTTGTTAAGATGGCTTGAACAGGAGGTGAGATAAGAGCAATATTAAATCACCCTGTTCATTTCTGGGAATGTACGATTACTTAAATTGGAGTAACGCCATCACTCATTTATGATGCAATTGTACTCAAAGAAAAACGAATAGGTCCAGGTACTCATTTTTAAGTACCTTTTTTTTTAACAGTGTAAATTTCTAATGTTTGGCATTAGCCTAGTATTTTCGTACTTCTTCTAATAATCACAATTAACATAATTCATTCATAATTAAAATTTATAATTGTAATTTTAAAATTGCTTAATTTTTTAAGATGCGATTCGAAATAGGAAAGAGGAAAAGGTGATTGCATATTCCGACAGCGGCAGTAGTTTTTACTGGCAATGGATACATTTGTTATAGAGCTCCTAAATGAAGCAAAAGCATCAGCAATACAACTTTCATTACATTTCTATTATGGTAAAGTAATTAAGGTTAATGTTACTACATGAAAGGGTTAATAGAAAAATACAAATAAAGAGTAGTATACCTCCCCTTAAACTTTACCAGGTCATAATGTACTAGCAGGAAGGCGTTTCCGTTTTTTATCCTTTTGTGCCTTCTTTTGTTGGGGGTACATTTAGGAAACCAAAGACAAAATAGGTTCTTTGAAGTTTGGTCTTCTTTCAAAAAGTCGACGATAGCCTCAGAATGTTGATTGTTTTTTTGTTTTTTTTTTGCCAAAAAAACCTTATTTATGTCACGTATCTCTCTCTGCATTACCTTGCTTAGATTTTTAACAAAATTCTCGTTAACGGTGTTTGCAGTTTCCTTAAAAGAGATTTCAGAGAGTTTCTTCTGCTTTTTAAATTAGTTATCTGGTAGTTTACTTTTAGTGGTGCGAATGAAAGTAAGGAAGGGGAAAGGTGGTTGGGCTTGCCGACACAGACAGAAGTTTTTATTTCCAATAGATATTTTTTTCTCTCAAGAACTCATCTAAATAATGAGCATGTATGGGTCATTATCCAAACAACGTACTCTTAGATTTTTTTTTTAATTCTAAAACAACAACAAATATATATATATATATATATATATATATATATTATATATATATATTCTTTATATTATATATATTATGAACTAGCTGAAATACCCGTTCTACGCACGGGAAGGAAATAAGTTACAAAATAGATACAAATACAATAATTATAGGCGAAATAAATAATATTCTTAATTTGTCACTCATAAGGGGAAATGAAATAAAGTATTAAAAGTTCCAAATTGTAACGAAATTTTATTAGCAAGTTCCCACAAGAACTGGAAAGAATGGTATTATGGAGAAGTTGGCTGTACAATAATATGGATATATATACGTTATCCCCGTTGAATAACATCCATACTTTAACCTTTAGTAACATCCCAGAAATTTAAAGATGAACAATTCTTATAATTGTGTAATAATAACTGTTATAAGAAAGGCGAAATTTTTATTTATTTGGCGACATTTCTTATTTATTTGACGACATTTTGGCGATATTTAGTCATCAGCCAATCAGAATGAACCTCATAGCTTACATACTATTAAAATTTTCCATTGTTCCAATCTTGAAATATTGCATTGTTACATGTTCTCCATTTTAATCCTATGGAAAGGTTTTTAAAAAATCCTTATATTGGCAGTTCGAGTTCAAATTTTTAAAAATCCTTGCGCAGTGCATTTAAACGGCCCAAGATGAATCTGTGCTCCAAATTTCAACACTCTAGGTCTTTTAGATCTGTAGATACCCTAACTAACGTCGCTACGAACATCGAAAAAGGGGTTTTACACCCCCTTAAATACGTTCGATCGGAACAAAAATAGCTTACTTTTCCTATTTAAGGTATAAGGAACAACATTGCCAAATTTCATCTTCATAGGTATACGGGAAGTTGGAGAATTAGTGATGAGTGAATGAGTGGGGATTTCGCATTTATATATATAGATAAAATGGATAATGACTTAAAAAGCATTTATGCATGGCTTTTTATGTATGGCTTTTTATGCATACAGTAACTGTAAAAAAATATACTTAAAAATGAGTACCTCAACTACTCGTTTTTTTTAGTACAATTGCATCGTAAATGGGCGATGACGTACTCAAATTTAAGTAACCGTACATTCTCAAAAATAAGCAGTGTGATTTAATATTGCTAATCTCAGCTTCTGTACAAAGCGACCTGACAAATATAAAATCGTAGTTCAGGAGTTGGTTTCCACATTATTTGATGTCGATTTCTGATTGGAAACTGAGTTATTACAACTCAATTATCTTATTTCATATTCTTTGGAACACCTTTTTAACATTTCTTCTGTTTATAACTTTACCACGTCGCTTTGCTAGTACAACAGATAAGGCCCTGGACTGCGGTGCCTGAGGATATGGGTTCGATTCCCGGAAAGTCTTGGTTTTAATTGTTGATATTTATGAATGCAGCCTATGTAGGCAACTAACTACTCTTTTTTACTCATTATACTCAAGTTTGAGCATATTTTTTTTATTTTTTTTAAATTAAACTTATGTATTCCGTACTATCATAATCATCGAATGTAATAAAAAGTTAGTACATTTTACGTATTTTTTGAGTACCTATTTTTAACAGTGTAAGATTTTTAAATATTGATCTGTATATTCGTTCTTGAATCGCCAGTTTTCCCGGATTTACAAATAATTTAAAAGTTCATGAGAATTCAAATCTAAATATTTCTTTAATTTAAAGTTTAAATTATTTAACCACCTGACGGACGCCGACACGTGTATCTGTTCGCATATCTATAGTTTTCCCAATAGTACACCGACACATAATATAAAACTTCTTAAAATTCATATTTTGAAATATTTTTCTTTTATTTTAAAGCATTGATTAAAATATTAAAAAAAAAATAATGTGATGTAAATATAAATTAAATTCTTATGCAGAATAAACAAACATACATATTCAGTATTTTGCTTATCCGTTAAATCTTTCTCTACAAAAATAAGTAAAAATTTAATTTGTTTCAAAAGATCGTGTTAGAAATATAATTAAAACTTCTAAATAAACTTTTTAAGTTATTTTCTAATAAAATAATTATAACAAAAAAAATTTAAAAAAGAACGTGTTAGAAATATAATTAAAACTTCTAAATAATTTTTTTAAGTTATTTTCTAATAAAATTATTATAAAAAAAAATATTTAAAAAAGAACGTGTTAGAAATATGTATAATTAAAACTTCTAAATAAACTTTTTAAGTTCTTTTCTAATAAAATTATTATAAAAAAAAAATATTTAAAAAAGAACGTGTTAGAAATATAATTAAAACTTCTAAATAAACTTTTTAAGTTATTTTCTAATAAAATTATTATAAAAAAAAATATTTAAAAAAGAACGTGTTAGAAATATAATTAAAACTTCTAAATAAACTTTTTAAGTTCTTTTCTAATAAAATTATTATAAAAAAAAAATATTTAAAAAAGAACGTGTTAGAAATATAATAAAAACTTCGAAATAAACTTTTTAAGTTATTTTCTAATAAAATTATTATAAAAAAAAATATTTAAAAAAGAACGTGTTAGAAATATAATTAAAACTTCGAAATAAACTTTTTAAATCGTTTTATTTTAAAATAATTACAAAAAAATTAATTATTTGGAAATGTAAACAAAACTTCTGAATAAACTTTTAAAATCCTTTTAAGTAAAATAATTATAAATTTATTTAAAAAATGATTTTAAAAACCGGATCTGTTGGAAATAAAAAAATAACTCAGTAGCAGTAAAATCAACACAAAATAAAAAGTTTCAATACAGGTGACCTATGAAAACTAAAAAAAAAAATCCTCAAAATTCAATAATAAAATTTGCGCAAAAAACATGTAATACATGTCTATAAAAAAGAAAGCAATAATAGTTTAAACAACTCCTTGTGTCAAAAAAAAATATATGATTTTGGATATTATGACTGTTTTATAAAGTTTCCTACACAAATCTTTAAATCTATTTAAACTGTAGGGAAATGTGGGGGAAATGGGGTAATATGTTCCTTGGGTAATATGTTTTTTAATTAAATATTGAATAATACAAGGTTAAACTTATGTTTTGATCTCGTTCTTTTTTTTTAATTTACTTCGTTAATGATCGTTTTTAGCAAAAAATTACATTTCTGTTTGTTTTACTTCAAGTCCAAGTGTCGATTTGTTTCAGTAGACAAAAAAAGAAATTGTGATAGCTTGATACATGAAAACTTCTGAATAAAAACTAGAAAAGTCCAATATATTTACGAATACGACTGCTATTTGTATAGAATAGAATCCTTTTAATACATTCCAATAAAAAAATTGGAAAAATTCTACTTTATTTTTTTCTACTATATTTTGGGAAGTAGGAAAAATGGGGTTTCGAGTTATTAACGCTAAAGAATATGAAATTCGTAAAAACTTAACGATTTTCGGCAAAAGTGCAATTATTCTACAAAAATAATAATTTCTAAGCTTATCAGTGGCAAGAACTAACTGCAATATGTTTATATGTTGTTATAATGAAGTAACATACCTTTTTATTTCAAATAAACTTTAAACAAAATAATATATTTCGATAAAAAAATGGACGCGTTTATTGTTTTAGTACAATTAAAAAAAAATTTTAATGAAATAAAAAAAAATCGTCTGCGGAACGAATTAAAAATATTAAATACACCATAGAATTTCTGAATCAAAATAAGACAAATTATAATAGGTGTTAATTTTCGAATAAAATAAATAATAAAAAGGCGATTTTTTTTTTCAAAATGGGGTATTACAACTTGCTTTTAGAACAAACTGTTACAAAACCCTTTGTTAATAATCAAACACACTGAGTGTTTAGAAAGTTAAAAGTTGTTATTCTTTCTATTTTATTCAAGTTAATAATCTGACTTAAAAGTTTGTTCTAATAATGCGTTTTTATACGAAAAATTCCATAATTCCACTGGGGACCCAAATTGCCTCATCTATAATACCCTTAGAAAAATAATTAGTAAAAATATTTATTAACCTCGGAATTATATAAAAATATACGATTATGTTTCCAATAAACAAGTAAACCTTTTTTTAAAACAATTATAATTTTACAAATTTTTCCTGAAAGGAATTGGACTTCAAACGTCAAAAATCGAGTTTGAAACATATTTTCATTTACCTTATATTATTACTCTAAAAGGAATGAGGAAAAAATATCCAACATGTAATTTTTTTACTACAAGTGGATTCACTTTATATACCCAACTCTTCGTTTTAAAATCATTAGTGGAATTGTTTATTAAATTTTAAAAATTTAATTAATTATATATTATTAAATTGTATGAAACATTTTTTTTCTAATTTTAATAAATAGCGTTTTAGAATGTATTTAAATCTAATTCAGAACGTATTTTAACTGAGCTAATAAAGTTTGACATCATTTTAATTTTAGTTTTTCAAAGTTCTATTTTTCCCACTCGTTTGCGATATGCAAAATAATTTAATGAACGTTGTTTTGTAGTAAATTTAATAATAATCAATACTACATTTGTAAAAACGAAGTTGCATTGGAATGTATCAAAAATTTATGAAAATGCATAATTTTCCAAACTAGTATTGTCCAACTTTAAAACATACATATACAGGTCTTATGTGATTTAAATTTTAAAAAAAGAAAATAATTTTTAAAAGATATTTATTAAAAACAAGTTTGTTTAAAGTGTATTTTAATTTTAATGTTTTTATTAAGTTAGGAGCAAATAATCAAAAAGCGTTTTGTTCCACTGAGACGATTTGCGGGTAAACGCAAATAACTTTTCCTAAATGCATTTACTTGTATGCAAACTATAATTGTTGAACGTTAATTTCATTAAAACAAAACGTGTTTTGGATTAATGAAACAGTTTCGTTTGATAGAAAATTCGGAAGCGAATTCAGTGATGTAATAATATGATTTTTTTTTATTTGGGAGAAAACAAGTTTTAATTGTTTAATTCTCAAATAAAAACTGTTAATGTTTTTATCCTAAAACTAATTTCATTACTTTTATTTTATTTGTGATTTTAATGTTGAAAAGAATGTTTGTGTATGATATAAACTAATTTCTGTAAAATAAATTAAAACCACACATTTATTTAAAGTTTCCTAGAATATTATATTTTTAAACAATTCCTCAAAATTTTTTGGAAACATTGTTACTATTTTACTAATACGTTAAATTTTTTTGTAAAAACTTAATAGTCATAATAAAAAAATTCTAATAATATGTTTTACTACGTAAAACATTAAATTTATCAAAAACCGAATTTAAAATACAAATAAATAACATTATAAACCAGAAATTGACTTACCTGCCAAAACGTCAGATTATTTCTCACACGATAAACTTTATTCTATAGTCCAAACATATTATCGCCAAAATAGTTCTTAGCTACACCAACTTCAGAACTAAAAAAAAACAATCGTTCATTTCCGAGAACCGTTCTTCTAAATGAGTTCCCGTTCAGGAAAACAGTCTTCGCAGACGATCGAGTAAAGAGTGTCTCCGTTAAACTGACAGCTCCACTCCGCTCTTTCACTTGTGATCGTTTTCTTCCTTCTCATTGGTTCGCTGTTCGGGAAGCGCAGAATCCTGTGAAAAGAGCAAAAAGAACATTCCTGAAAGAATAATAATATTCCGAAGCGGGAAAAACTTTCCGGTGGAGACATTCGATGTTTGTCCTGTGGTGTTTGTCTATCGGAGGATATATGAGATGCGTTGTTTGTAACTCTTCACTGTCACACTGTGTAAGAACGACGGCGCGTGTGCCAATGGCTTCTGCTTTGGAACTTTTTTGCAAAAAAAATATCCTAATATAATAAAAATATAATAAAATACTATTTTAATAAAATTGTGTTGATTGAAATAAAAGATAAAAGTTTATTGTAATAAAAAATTAAGATTGATTATTATAAAAAATAATGATTGATTGTGATAATAGGTAAAGATTGATTGTAATAAAATATAAAGATTAATTGTTATAAAAAATAAAAATTGGTTCTAATAAAATATTCTGATTGATTGTAATAAAATATAAAGGTTGATTGTAATGAAAACTAATAGATGGATTGTAATACAAGATATAAATTAATAATAATAAAAGATAAATATTGATTGTAATAAAATATAAAAATTGATTGTAATAAAAAAAATAAGAAATTGATTGTAGTAAAAAAAAATATTGTAATAAAAAATATTGCAATAAGAGATAAAAAAAATTATTGTACAAAATATGAAGATATTTTTATATTATTCATGATTGTAATAAAATCTTTTCTAAAATAATACCGATTGTTTAAACAATTTAAGCAAATTTATTATTTTTATTAAACAAAAAAGTCTTTTTTTAAAACAGGAAAACCGACTTCAGCAAAATGAGCTAAAAAGTTAAAAATATTTTTAATTTTACGAACGAGTTGAAAAAATTGAATTATTTAATATCAATTTGATACTTATAAAACTTTTTGAAATCGGCGCCAAAATTTAGGTATGATTTTTGTAAATTGGCACCAACTTCAAAAAGTTATAATAAGAATAAAATTGATATTAAATAATTCAATTTTTTCAATTCGTTCGTAAAATAAAGAATTATTTTTTACTTTTTAGGGCATTTTCTTTAAGTTGGTTTTCTTTTTTTTTTATTAAATATTTTATTTTTCTCTTTTTAGTTTTTAATTTAACAGGGGGGATTTGCATCTGCTATTATTCACTAAAGTTCAAGTTGTTGCTCACATTTTCCCCCGTTTCGGATCCGATTTAATAAATGCAGTTTTTGCCTAAGTGGATTTTTCTCTATCCAACAAAAAAAAAAGAAATTTCGAAATCGTACAAAATTTTTTTTTAAACGGTCCGGTTAATTGAGAATTTCGGATAGTTAAAAGCCATATAAGCGGATATTTTTTTTCAAATGGCTCCCAAGTGAAACATTCCATATCCAACAAAAAAAATTGTCCAAATATCTGAATTAGAACCGAAATCTTGTGCGAAAAATAATATATATATATATATATATAACAGTCGAATTGATAACCTATCTCCTTGGCGCGCGATTTGGCGGTTTTAATTTAAAGTTTCTTTCGGTTTTATTTGAAAGTTTTGGTTGGCGCGTTATTCAGTCGGATAACAATGCAATTCATGTAGCAAAAGTATTATTTTCGTATGCAAAACATTCTATGTCGACATTTTAGTACTTCTGAAGGTTTTAAAATACTGCAATCTTACTACGTGAGGTAACAAAAGGAAGAGAATTTTATGATCCAGTGTCGAATTGAACTTTCATCTCATAAGTATCAACGGTTTTGAAAATAAATGTATTTAAAATAATTCCTTTTAACGGTTTTTTTAAACAAGCCGTTGATAATGGTGCCCTCTATGAGCATACCGTTAAACATTTTAATATTATCTCTCACCTGAATGAGCGTGTGGTGTGTGTGGACAGGAGATTTTTCATGCGACAATTATCACACGGACATGCTAGTAATTTTTAATTTTTCTAACAACTTGAAAAAATTTAAATATTTAATATAGTTTTTTTACAAATTACAAGTTTTTGAAGTTGGAGTTAATTCTCAAAAACCATAGTTTTTTGCAAATTGGCGCCGATATCAAGAAGTTGTTAAAAGGAAAAAAATTCATATAGTGTGCTCATAGACATAATATCACAGCACTTTATTCTAATATTGAGATGTGTTATTTTTGAAGGATTGCCATCGATATTAGTGTTTCACAACTTTATGCAATAGCAGTACAGCCACGTAGCTATTAAAAAGACAGAATTATCGACTTTAACAAAAAGTGGACCTTCATCTTTTTTACTTAGTACTCGTTATTTTACAGTAAGAAACTGTACTCAAACGACAACCTTTTGTTGTATTCTCAAACCCAACGAAGTTGATCTATAACTTTTAAGTCCTTTAAGCCCCTCACTTTGGCAAAGTCAGAACATTCCACCGAGTATTAAGTCACCAGTTAAAATGAATTTTAAGGGAAAATATTTGCTATAGCTTGAGGGGAACTTGTAAACTAGCGTCAGATGCGTCAAATATATTTCGGAAAATCATAAATTTGGCAAACTACCTCTGGATTACTGTAACAGAGGACTCAAATCGTGACATATACTAAAGTTCTCTTTAAAAGGATTAAATTATAATAAATAAGGTAGTCAAGTTTGAATAAAGCAGTATTTTTGGCAATCTTGTTTGTTTGTTCGTTTGTGTTTGTTTCTTTTGTGAACTGATTTGTTTGTTTGTTTGTTTGTTTGTTTGTTTGTTTGTTTGTTTGTTTGTTTGTTTGTTTGTTTGTTTGTTTGTCTGCTTGTTTGTTTGTTTGTTTGTTTGTGTATGTTTGTTTGTTTGTTTTTCTGCTTGTTTGTTTGTTTGTGTATGTTTGTGTGTGTGTTTGTTTGTGTGTGTGTGTATGTGTGTGTGTGTTTGTTTGTTTGTGTGTGTGTGTTTGCTTGTGTGTGTGTGTTTGTTTGTGTGTGTGTGCTTGTTTGTTTGTGTGCGTGTTTGTAAGTGTTTAATTGTTTGTTTGTGTGTGTTTTTTTGTGTGTTTGTTTGTGTGTTTGTATTTTTTGTGTGTTTTTTGTTTTTTGTTTGTCTATTTGTCTGCTTGCTTGCTTGTTTGTTTGTTTGTTGGTTTGTTGGTTTGTCTGTCTCTCTGTCTGTATGTCTGTATGCTCGCTCTCTTGTTTGCTTGTTTGTTTGTCTGTCTGTCTGTCTGTCTGTCTGTCTGTCTGTCTGTCTGTCTGTCTGTCTGTCTGTCTGCTTGTTTGTTTGTTTGTTTTAACTATTTATGATTTCTCTAGGGGGACAATAATTCTTACTGGGCGATCAAAGTCTCGCTAATCTACTTACCGTGCGAAAAAAGTAACAACTTGTAGGCACCATCTGCTCAAGTAACCAATCAACTGAAAGGAAACATGCACAACCGAAATACGCCAAAGAGCCTAATTAAATCCACATAGAGGCAAACGAGGTTTCGAAACTATTCTGATAAAGGTTTCTTTAAGCCTGATTTTCGGAAGACAAGAAGGACTTTGATGTTGTGTATTTGGAAAAAATGGGGTGGAATATCAGGAGCTTATCTTAAAAATCTTATGAACTACTATTGAATCTTCCGAAACTCTATTTTGTTTTCAGTGGCACGATCATTATTATAAAAATGTAAGTTAAAAGATAAATATTTCAACACTCGCTAAGGGAAAAATAGGGTGGAAGAAAAGTCAAATCTTCAACAGTAGCAGATTCAGGATTTATTCTCTGGGCAATTAAAGTGGCTAGAGGGCAATTATTGGTAAAATGTTTTGCTACTAATGGGAAGTTAGGTACTAAACTGTTTTTTTACAAGTTTTATACATCATTCTTACCAATAAAAATCACCACTAATTTTATTAATATTTTTTTTATCATTAATAAATGCAGATCTAATAAATTCCCCATATTTTAGGGATATACTTAGGGTGTCAATAGTACAAAAGGAATTATTTTTAAGCCCCTCTTTAATAGAATGTTATTCTCTTTTCCGAATATATTTATACGAGCGCGCTATTCAGAAGATCAAAACAAGCATATTAGTTAATTAAAGAAAAAAAATACTTATTAGCTAGTAGGGAATTTTGTTGCACTTATAACCTTTCTCAGTA
>OZ010666.1:10811863-10989363 GCA_963932185.1 Troglohyphantes excavatus | reverse complement strand
TAAAATGAAAAAATAAGCACCAAATGGATACCAATTGTTGGTGCAAGGTCGTAATAGTTTTTAATAGTGTTTATAAGTGACCGTGTCAAATCACGTAATTAAAATGTAACTCTTTAAAATATAAATATTAACGATACCATCCGTTAAATAATCGACGTGTTTATAGAACAGGTATAAACCGCTAGACATTTATCACATTTTTCCTCTTTATATTTCTTGAATGTATGATTATTTCGATATAAAAAAAAATTCTATATAAAAAGTAAAATTAGAAAGCTTCTTTTCCAGAGATAATGGGCAGAAATTGCGTTAATTATGTTTGTAAACTGGAGTTTTTTGGCGGAAGTATTATCTTACATGCGGAAGTAGGAATGATTCGGAAGCAAAAATGATAAGTGGCAGAGGAAATAGCAAACTTTATAAAAGTGTTACTTTTTTTTAAGAAAACACTTCAATTCGGACAAAATTTTAAGAATAAAAACTAAATCATAGTATGCTATGAAAAAAGTGTGCATTTTATGTAAATGAAAGTATACGAAATGCAACAACCGTATTGAAACTAATTATCAAAGGCAATAAACTAACTAAACATTTTCATGGTACTAACTGAAAAATTTTATTGTACTAACTAAAAAATGTCATGGTACTAACTGAAAAATTTCATGGTACTCACTAAAAATGTTCATGTTGCTAACAGAAAATGTTCATAGTACTAAATGAAAATTTTCATGCTACTAATTGAAATTTTTCATGGTACGAAATGAAGATTTTCGTGGTACTAACTCAAAAATTCATGGTACGAACTAAAGATTTTTATGGTACTAATCTAATTCAAAAATTTTATGGTACTAACTGAAAGTTTTCATGGTACTAACTGAAAAATTTCATGATATTAACTGAAAATTTTCATGGTACTGACTGAAAATTTTCATGGTACTGACTGAAAATTTTCATGGTACGAAATGAAATATTTCACGGTACTAACTAAAAAATGTCATGGTATTGACTGAAAAATTTCAAGGGACTAACTGAAAAATTTCAAGGGACTAACTGGAATTTTTCATGGTACTAACTGAAATTTTTCATGTTACTAACTGAAATATGTTATGGTACTAACTGAAAAATTTCATTAAACAAGCCATTATTTATATAATATTGTTAATTTATAAAACTTCTATATTTCTCATGTGTCCTATAAATTCCATTTTTTACTTCACCCTGTTAATAAGTTAATTGAATTTCCATCGTAGCTAGTTTGATTATCTTCTAAGAAAAGAGTCATTAAAATGTGCAGTATTCCATCGCAGTAGACCTCATATATACCTTTCAAAATCCCCTTTATTCGAGACAATTTACATAAATCCAGGTAACTACATCCATCAATCCACCAAAAAAAGGAAATGTCTTTATACAAAAGCGTAACACTTTAGTTAACAACCGAAATTACTCATCAAGATGTTTTATACAAATTTTGTGCAATATTTCTGCCGACAACCTGGGATGCAGTTGCATGAACGTATTCCACACACTTGACTTTAAAACTATGCGCGAGTTAACGAAAACATAGTTCTGCGCGGCGGCTTTCAGATTGTCATCGTGATGCATGTCCGCCAAAATATAAATATCGCACACACTTCCTTCGTTCAGGAACGGCTTCAACAAATTCGAACACTGTTACTTCAGTGTCACGATCCCGTACTTGTCAGCGGCTGCGTATAAATTAGCAACTTGATTTTGATTCATGTCTTCGACGGCATCGGAATACACGAACATCAACATGCGATTCACTGTGTCCGAGTCCAAGTCCGTTATGTCCACTGAGCCACTTTGCCTTTCCTTCGTGTCGCTGCTGAACATGGCGCTGAAGACCGGGGATCTGGTACAGAGGACAGCTTTGTGAGCATGGAATATTCGATCTTCAGTACTTATCTTCAAGTCGCAGAACTTCTTATCTAAATACAATCGTAAGATATCGTCGTTCAGGGTAATGGGTTTTGGGTCGTTTATCAGGACATCTTCAACGACCGTTGCTGAATCCTCATCAAGATGTTTTATACAAATTCTGTGCAATATTTCTGCCGACAACCTGGGATGCAGTTGCATGAACGTATTCCACACACTTGACTTTAAAACTGTGCGCGAGTTAACAAAAACGTAATTTTGCGCGGCGGCTTTCAGATTGTCATCGTGATACATGTCCGCCAAAATATAAATGTCGGACACATTCCCTTCGTTCAGGAACGGCTTCAACAAATTCGAACACCATTGCTTCAGTGACACGATCCCGTACTTGTCAGCGGCTGCGTATAAATTAGCAACTTGACCTTGATTCATTGCTTCCACTGCATCGGAATACACGAACATCAACATGCGATTCACTGTGTCCGAGTCCAAGTCCGTTATGTCCACTGAGCCGCTTTGCCTTTCCTTCGTGTCGCTGCTGAACATGGCACTGAAGACAGGGGATCGGGTACAGAGGACAGCTTTGTGAGCATGGAATATTCGATCTTCAGTACTTATCTTCAAGTCGCAGAACTTCTTATCTAAATACAATCGTAAGAAATCGTCGTTCAGGGTAATGGGATTTGAGTCGTTTATCAGGACATCGTCAACGACCGTTGGTGAATCCTCCACGTCAATCTTTCGCACCATACAGCACTGAATCTTTAGAGTATCTTCAGGCAAATACATGCTTCTTTTGGCGTGAATATCATCCATTTTCATAAACTTGTTAAAACCATAGAAACCACCGGCACTACAAGTTCCGGTGGTCATTCTTTTAGACACGTTCAAGGAGACATCAGTGGCTACGATAGTTACGGTAAAATCAATAATAAATTTCGGTTTGGGATTTTCTCTATTTCTGTGTAAGTAGATAGAAAGATCACCAGAACGTGCAGGGTGGTGTATTCCTAAACACCATTCTGTATTCTCCAAACTTTTGGATAATCGCCAATGGGTAAACATCACATTCCTAGTTTGAGAAAAGTTTTCAATTGTCCAGCTAAATAAACTTTCGGTGACATTAGAATCCAGAGCCATGGTGTTCAGGCAACACTGGTTAGTTAGCAATAATCACACACTCACACACTTTTAAAAAAATAATAGAGTATGAAATGAGAATATTAAGCCTGATATACTCGTAGTTTGTTATCCGATAGAAAAACCAAAGGAAAGTAATGCATGAGAATTAGTTTCTTTTCAAGTAAATGTTATATAACTGATGCCAACGAAAAAACATTTAACGATTATCTTTCCAATATTAGGTATAGAGATAAAAATATTGTCTTTCCACTAAGCTAAAATAATCACTGGAGAGTAGACTAACCGTGCGTTACTCTTACCTCCATGCACTGACTCAAAAGGACAAGGTGGTAAATAGACAGTTTCGGGAAGATTTGGACTTTTAATAAGATTGTATTGCGAATATGCTATTTATATCCAATAACGCTAAGGCAAAAATTTAATAACTGAACAAAAATTAATAATTGAAGGTGAAGAATCAGAACTTATGACGTCACTTTATTTTTGAACATGACGATACGTGCACGGATTTCCTTTTTAAAATCTTGCAAGGTTTTTATCACCCTATTATTGATGTGAAGAACCGTACTCCGAGGTGCCGTGGTCGGCTAGCAACCAGAAAGTAGCAAGTTCGAATACGATACGATACCAGAGACTTGACAATTTTTTTTTAATGCAATGAACTTGTAATCGGAAGGTTGTCAGATTCGCTGCGAAGTAACAATACGTCATCTGAATTTACCTCCAATTTCTACGGCGTGTATACGGGACTAGTGCATGTTAAATCTGATCGGGGTCCCATGTCCTGCGCCTATTGGGGTTGCGTCAGGTGCCAGCTCAGGTGTTATCCTCGTCATCTGACCATGATTTAAAAATACAAAGTGTTGTTCCCGGGTCTTTAATTTGAGAAAGGCCCCGAACCGTCGCCAATAGCCCAATGAGCAGCTCTAGTACGACGTTTATTAAACGAACGAACAAACCTATTTTATTGATATAACTGATCGTAATATTTCTCTTAAATAATTAGAAACATTAAAGTTACATCTAAGAATAGCTACTTTTATTAAATAAATTTATATTCACATAGAATAAAAACCCATTAAACATTGAAAGAATACTCGTAAATAAGTAACCAAATATAAAGATACTTAATTACTTTGCTACATGTTACCCATTTATCGAGTAAACCAAATGCTAATTAACGTTTTCAAATCACAGCGTATTTAAGCAAATAAAAACTATGTCTTACGCAAACGATAAGTTTCATAATTACACATTTCACAGTTTAAATAATAAATGTGTTCTTATAAGAGTTTATTTAAAGGGTTTTTTTTGTTCGAAATACCTAATTAAGAACATTTCGGCAACAAGCACACTTGCACTTCTGTGTAAACTTATCATCGATGAAAATAAAATCAAGGCACATATATTTTTTTTTAGTAACAAAAAGAAATATCTTTGATTTCTGTTTATTATTGAAAACATTTAAAGAAGCGAGTTAATGGACTAAGAAAAAGGGGACAATTACTTTTAAGAAGGTGAATGACATATGTGAACAAATAAAAATCTCTTAGTGTAAAATCAAATATTTGAATTCAAATATTGTGCAAATGGATTAACTTTTAACGAGTGCAAACTTCAGAGCGTTTTTTATTAGCAGTTCTTAAAGAAAATAATGGCATAAAGTTTGTATAAACTTTCTCACTTATAAAACAGAAATATAATTTCAAATGCAAAACATCAGATAATTTTCGGGTAAATGTCAAAAAGCGTTTTATTCCATTTTGTTAACAAAGCAACATACTTAACTTTTTAACCGACTGAACAGCGCGCCAACCAAAACTCCAAAATAAAAAACCGCCAGAAATTTTAAATTTAAACCGCCAAATCGCGCGCCAAGTCGAGAGGTTATAGATTTGACAGTTATGTATTTTTTTATGTATGTTCGCGCGGGATTTCGGTTCTACTTCAGATATTTGCACACATTTCTTTTTGTTGGATAGGAGATGTTTCACTTGGGAGCAATTGAAAAAAAATATCCGGTTATCCGGCATTTAAATATCTGGAATTCTCAATTAACCGGACCGTTTGAAAAAAATTATGTCCTATTTCGAATTTTTTTTTTTTTTTTTTTGGATAGAGAAAAATCCACTTATGCAAAATCTGCCAAAAAATAATCGGTTATCCGGCTGTTATATATCCAGAGATGTCGATTAACCGAAGTTTTTTTAAACAATTCATCCGATTTTAAAATATTTCCATTGTTTAACAGAAGTTGTACAACAATGGCATTTCGTTTAACCAGCATTGATATGGATTGTTTTACAATATACATCGTTGAGCATAAGTTGCTCCTTGAGTTTCTTGGTGAATAGTGGGCGAAGCCCCCTGATAATCAAAAACTAAAAAGAAAATAATCTTATTAAAAAAAAGGAAAACCGAATTTAAGAAAAATACACTAAAAAGTAAAAAATAATTTTCCATTTTACGAACGCATTGAAAAAATTGAATTATTTAATGTCAATTTTATACTTATTAAAACTTTTTGAAGTTGGTGCCAATTTACAAAAAGCCTAGAAAGATATATAAATTTTGGCGCCGGTTTCAAAAAGTTGTAATAAGTATCAAATTGACATTAAATAATTCAATTTTTTCAATGCGTTCGTAAAATTGAAAATTATTTTTTACTTTTTAGCGTATTTTTCTTAAAGTCGGTTTTCGTTTGTTTGTTTTTTAAGATTATTTTATACATTTTAAATTTACTTCAAATGACGTGACGCTTCTACTTGTCGTATTTTGACAAAATTCAGTTAACCCTAGCGACTCTCGGTCACCAAAATAACGAAATTTTCTTTGGTTCCCTGTTCTTCAAACTGAACGAGAACTGCATATTCTTGTACATAAAAAAAAAAAATTATTTCGTTATCTTGTTCTGTATCTAACAACATTTAAAACGAGTGTCGGTTTTAACCAGGGAGTTGTAATATTAAATAGAGAGCGCCTTCGATACCAGACTCTCGTAAGGCCGCGGTGTCAACATTGAAAAGAAAAACCAACATCACGTGGTTATAGCGCTGCCACATTTGGCGTTCAGACATCTGCAGGAGTTCCAAATTTGGCGCACTTTCTTCTCTTTTGGTGATAAGGAGTTCTGTTCGTATTCAACTTCTTAACATATATGTACGTATTTACTTATTTTCAAACAATATGCGCTAAATATTTCCTCTTCATTAACGAAACGAAAATATTTTATTTGTGTTCAATACTCGAAGAAGCGAAACTCTTTATATTTCTCCGGTTTTATTGTTCATATTTTCTTATTGAAGTATACAAAATAATAAATGGAAAGAACTTCGCTTATGGTAAATTTTTTACATAAAAACGTAATGCAATTATTTCAAAACTACAAAGTAAGAAAAATCTCCTTAATATATCTGTTAAACTCCCTTAAATTGTGCCACTCGTTCAAAAAAACGATATTTAAATACAAAATTAAACACAAAACCATATTACAATACTTCGATCTTGTTTAGTTCTTAAAGTCGCCAAGGTCTGCCAAGTAATATTGGCGCATGAATGAATTGGCATTTCCACATATCACGTGGTTTCAATGATGGACACACGGAAATCAGCATTTTTAGTCCTCTATTTGTATCATTACTCTATGGTTTTAACCCTCTAGTGTATGAATTTTTCTTTTTTAATGAAATAAATGTGTGTGTGTTTTTTCGCTTTTTTTTTTGCCTTCACCTTCACAACAAGTTTTAGAACAACAGACCTCAAAACAACTGATTTCCTTTATTACAATCATTTTTATAAAGATAAGGGACCTAGCGGCAGTTATCAGAACTAGGCACATTGTTCCCTACGTGACAGTACTGTAATAGTTAACATAAAACTCAATAGATGCAACTAGTGGTCATTTTAAAGTTGTGTACCATATATGATATGCTACACTATGCACTAGAGGGTCAAGTCACTAGAATAATGTAATGTTATTTGTTCCCTGTTCTTCAAAATATAAGAGAACAATTTATTTATTTGTAAAGTACAATTTGTTTCAATTGACTTCAATCACTGAACTTTTAACTGTAACTTCTGGATTGTTCAAAACTTGCCTCCTCTATGGGCGCGTTGAAGCCAATGGGGAAGCAGTCATAGTGTACCCAAAACTTTTTTAAAAGTGATTTCGTGGTGTTTTTTAATACCATAACATTGTAGAAATATTAAATGTATATAAACATTATATTTTCTTCTTATAGAATCAATTTTTATATTGCCAAGCAAATAGTTTTTGCTCTTGCTTTTAATCTACTTCGACTTGCAAATGACTTTCTATTTTAATAGCAGATTGCATTTAAAATGGGTTTAGAAAGAAATTAGAAAAAAATCAGGCAAAAGCAATACACGTCGGTTTATTTTAACATGAAAAATATACGTAATATTGCGGTAGCGATGAAAGTTGGGCACAGTTGTTAACCTTTTAATTGGCTTCTAGTTAACCCCGTAATTTGGTTTTCCCAATGCAGAAGTTACAGTTACAGATTAGTGACTTCAACGCGCCCAGGCACGTAGGTATAGATTTTTCATGGGGGTGGTTCAGTGACTGAGCAACTTATTTTCCTCCCTCCCCAATTGAACAATCCCCCCCCCCCCCATTTGTTTAAAGCTTATATGAATTTTTATTCAAGTAAACAGGAATACATTGGCATATAAGTATCGAAACAGCAACAATTATCATTTATTTTTAATGAAATCGCTACCAATATATAAGTCATTGACTATTTTTAAAAATTAGTAAATAATACTCCATAATTATGAAATAAATTTATAGAACACATTTTAAATTTTAAGATACCTTGTTTAAAATAATATATAGATCCCGTTTGACGATCTTTACCCTGTGTCGCAGAAATTCAAACGCTATATAATGCAACACGATGACGTTATGTTGTGCTTAGTTTGAGATAAATCAAAATGACCTCAAAACATGTTTTTGAAGCCTTTTAAAAACTATTTTCCTGGATAAGAACCACGGAAAATACCAGGTTTTCATCTTGTAACTCAAAAAGAAGTTTTATACTAGAAATTGAAAACTTAGAGTTAGAATTCAGTGGTATTTTGTAACTAATATTCGGTGATACAGCATTTAATTATCACAAATTCTTTATTAATAGGACCATGTGAAAAAAAGTATGGTACGATTAAGAAATGCTTTTTTTTTGTTGGATAGAGAAATGCACTTTGGCAATAAGGCAACAAAACAATTTGGTTATCATACTTTTATTTATCCGGAAATATCAATTAAGCGTACTTTTTTTAAAAACATTTTCTTTGATTTAAAAATATTTTCATTGTTAAATAGGGATTGTTTAACAATTAACTTAACTAAAATATAATTTTCGTTTACACTGCATTTAGTAAACGGGATAATCCCAAAATATCCTATCCGGGGCGTGGAGAAAAGTAGGCAAAAACTTGAGTTTCCGGGTGAATAAATAGCAGGGCCTAAATTATCAGTTACAAAAAAAAAAAAATTTGCTAAAAAAACTGACTTCAAGAAGATAAAAAATGCGATAAGCGCTTTTTTTCTTCTTCTTAAAGTCAGTTTTTAGTGAGTTCAGTCAGTAAAAAGTAAAGAATCACTTTTAATTTTTAAGATCTAGCTGAAAAAATAATATTTAATGTTAATTTTATACTTACAATTTTTTTATGTTTTTGCCAATTCACAAATACCATGTCTTAATTTGTTCGCCAATTTCAATAAGTTGTAATAAGTATAAAATTAATATTAAATATTTAAATTTTTTAAACTTGTTAGTAAATTTTTTTTTAAATACTGTCTATCTATTTATTTTTAAAGACATTTTTCTTTTTAAAAAAATAATAAAGATAATTTTATTAAAATATCTAAAAGATTAAAGTCTGTATATAAAATGTAAAGCGTACTCCAATGTACTGGAGGTTTGGTTTTGGTTATTTAACGTCGCACTAGAGCTGCATAGTGGGCTATTGGCGACGAATCTCGAAGGAAAGACCCGGGAACACATACACATTCACACACATTCATTCATACCTGCACCTCGTTATTTTAGAACCATGGTCAGATGACGAGGAAACACCTGAACCAGCACCCAACGCCTTCAATAGACGCCGGGACTTTGGACCCCGATCAGATTTATCGTGCACCAGTCCCGTATACCAGTACTGGAAGAGAAATTGTTTAAGGAACACCTCACTAGAGCTGCACATTTGGGATATTGGGAACGAGTCGGGGCCTATCTCGAACGGAAGATCAAGGAACAATGCCTAATATTTTTAAACCATGGTCAGATACGACGACAACACCTGAACTGGCACCCGGCACAACCTCAATAGGCGTCAGGACAATGGACCCCGATCAGATATAATGTGCACCAGTTCCGTATACATGCAGCAGAAATTAGAGATAAGTTCGAACGACCTATTGTTCTTTCGCAACGACACTGGCTTTGATCCTATCACAAGTTCACTGCATTTTTTAATGTTTTTGTCAAGTCTCTTGTATCAGCCGTAATCGAACTCGCAACCCTCTGGGTGACGGTAGCGCGGGGCTACGATCCACTATTGAAAAAGGGTTTTACTTAATTAAAGTCGCACTATAGCTGCGCATTGGTCTATTAGCGGCGGTTCGGGGCATTTTTGAACCATGGTCAATGGTCATATGACGAAGACAACACCTGAGCTGGCACCCGACGCAATCTCAATAGGTGTCAAGACATTGGACCCTTATCAGATTTACCATGCACCAGTCCCGTATACACGTCAGTATAAGTTTTTAGACAACTTTTCTAGTATTTTAGTGGCGAAGCTGGCAACCCTCCGATCGCAAGATCACAACTTCTTCACTTTTCTTTGCATGTCCACCGCACGGGCTCGAACTAGCGATCCTCTGATTATTAGCCGAACGCCTTTATCCACTGGGCAACTGGGGCCGCTATTGAAACAAGAATAAAGTGTTATATAAAACTTTCTATGCTGCGTTAGTGTTGTTTTAATTAAACCTTTCACGAAAATCGTTATTTTTAAAGACGGTATTATAAAGACTGATATTTTTTTTTTTTTAAACAAAAGAAAAATACAAAATGTTATTGAAAATGGAGGATTAACACCCTAACCTTGTCAAAACATTGTTAGGCTCACAATGATTTGACTAATATGTGAGATTAGTTGCTGTCATTGCACAGTTGCATTGGGGGATTATTATTAGTATTGACATTAATCCGTTCCTTCAATGGCGTCTCGCATAATGGCATTAATTCCACGTTAGTTGAGGGAAACACGTTTTATTCAATTTATATTTGCGTAATTTCTATTCGTATATAACAGCAATTAACGTTATATGTGGGGCAATGGGTGGACCAGCGGCACAGAATTCGTCTCATGATCGGTGGGTTGTCAGTTCGAATATCATCTTCGACAGTGTAGATAGGCTCAGGTGTTGTCCTCGTCATCTGAGCATGATTTAAAAAAAATACGAGGAAGTGTTACCGGGTCTTTCCTTTGAGATAAGACCCGAATCGACACCAACTGCCCGTTGTGTATCTGTAGGGCGACGTTAATCCAATTAACCAAATAGGACAGTACAGCGAGCTCGTGATAGGTGGGTTTCCAGTTTCAATCCTCATCTACAGAAAGATATATACCCGGTGAATTGGAGATTGGTGCCTTCGAGCATGAATGGACTGTAGTAGAACGAATAGGACGTCATCGTCGTGATGCAAAGATCTCAGACCTGATGGCACCAGATACGTGACTTCCTTTCAAAATTTATGAATGAAAAAACGTCCGCGATTGACTTGTAATTTGAAAATAATAGTAAATGTGTTACTTCACGTAGCACATGACATTTTTATGAAAGAACAAGAAAAAAAAATTATGAATTGATGATGTAATAAACTACGTGTTTGAGGGCATACGAATTGGCCTCGTTTTGATGTTAGCGAGATTATAAGCTTATAATTTCTCTACTGTGAGGGATCCATGCTCGAAGATTGGTGTACGTTATATCAGTCGGGGTACAAAGTTTCTCATACCTATGTCGGGTTGTGTGTGGTGACATCTCATGTGTTGTTCTCGTCATCTGACGGCGGTTCCAAATTACAAGGGAATGATCCCACTTCTCACGAAATAAATCCCGAATTGTAACACGGGTCTTTTCTTCGAAATAGGCCCCAAATCGCCGCCAATAGCTCAATGTGCAGCTCCAGTGCGACGTTAATGAAACAAACCGAATTGTCACTAATAGCCCGTCGTGCAGTTCCAGAGCGACGTTCATTCACCCTACGAACCTTATATTGTACACGATATAAAGTTACAATGAAATCAAACTTGAAACGGAAGGATGAATAGCGCATGCATACAAACTTCCTTGGCTAATGTATTTTATAGGCTTCGACATTGAAATCAAACATGAAACGGAACCTCTACAATGAAATTCAACTTAAAACGGAAGGATGAGTTGCGCATGCGTATAAGTCAACTACAAGTTTAAGTTGATGTCGACTCTTTAGTGTTGCGTGTTTGTGTACAGTTTATTCGTTTAAATAATACGTTAATGAAGACACAATAAGTGTCTTTTCAACCGCGCGTATGTTGAGTGAGACACACCGTTTTCTGTTGTTGTAGTGAAACATCTTAAATCAGGGCTAGTGAATCTGAATGACCTCGACACGGAAATCAAACACGAAACGGAATGACCTCGACACGGAAACCCAGCATGAAACGGAACAACCTCGACAAGGAAATCAAACATGAAACGGAATTACCCCGACACGGTAATCAAACATGAAACGGAATTACCTCGACACGGAAATCAAACATGAAACGGAATGACCTCGACATGAAATTTTTTTTTATTATACGAGAGCTTTTCGCATACGATAATAGGCTTATTTTAACCAAAGATTTTAGTTAAAAGAACATGAACACATATATGGCCAACTGTTCCTTTAAAAGAACATGAATCTCTTTTAGAACAAAATGGTCATTTAAAAGATAGAAACAATTTATTTATTTCAGATAAGGACACCCTCGAATAAGCCCATTCACGGATATATACATAGGTATAAGCAGTGGCGGCGATTCGGGGGGGCAAGGGGGGGGGGCGGTTGCCCCCGTACTTTTTTCGATGTTGCCCCCGCACTTTTTTGTATGTTGCCCCCGCAACTTTTTTATATATTGGACTTTTTAAAACTAAATTACAAGTCAATTGTTTTACTGCATTGCCTAACAAATAAAAATTTTGAACCCCAACTTCCTCACATTACCATAGGAACGTAAATAGGGGGGGGGGGAGGTTTCAGGAAGATCAAACCCCTCTCATTGACAGATTTAATGTGCACTAGTCGCCTCCAAACGTCAAACGTTTGGACGTTAGGAGAACGGGCTTGCAACCTCCCGGTAAGGTACTTAGCGCTTTATAGAGCGCCAAATTGCGAGTTCGAATATTAAATCAAGTAGTATATATTAATAAATGTTGCTTCTAAAGTACCAGTAATTGTTAAATTAAATCAAAACAAAACATACATTTGCAAAGTCTAATCAAAGCGATTAACTTTTTTAACCAACCATATAATTTCTATAGTTTTTCTGAAAGAAATAGTTTATACTAATTTTACTTATGATTACTTATTAAATAGTTTATATTAGTCAGAAAATCTCCAATTTTAACATTTTTAAAACACAATCCACAAAAGTATATTTGTTTACTTTACTTGTCAGCGAATGTTCTCAAAGTTGATGGCAGAAAAGATTTAATAGCTTTTTTTTTTAAATTCTCAATGCTTTGATTTTGAAAACATCAAGACAGTGGCGTAGCCAGCATTGGGTTACTTTGGGTTAGAACCCCCCCCCCATAGCCAGATCAAAATGATTTTTTTGAAAAATAACAAGTGCCAAAAGAAAAAAAAAAAAATCTTCTTTTTTTCCGATTTTTATAGAGAAAACACGCGTTGCATTTCCTGGTCTAACCCACATGTATCTCCTGACTTTCTGTGGGGGGTAAAAAAATTCTCTTGTTTGAAAATGAAAGTCTTTATTTTGTTAAAACTAAATGCCATTTTAGAAAGAATTGACGAACTAAAGAAAAATTTCGTTCCCCAACCCACCTCCTAATTTTTTCTGGTGCTTCTATTACATTTACAATCAATTTTATTTTCTCGTATTATCTTGTATCTTCTTCCAGCACACAGACAGCTAACAGACATTTGGGAGCCACTTCTGTCATTACAAAATACTCATCGTTCAAATAAAAAAAAAATGGAAATGAGCGGGAAATATATTGGCGCCGATATTTGCTACGCTGAATATTATGAGAGCCAACTGAACTTTTAGAACCCAATCGCTGCGAGTGTAGGTGGTTTTATTATATTTGGGTTCGAATCAGTTTAAATAATTTCAATGGTGTTACAATGAAAGAACTAATATTATATTTTAGTCAGCAAGGACGAATGGTTTTTGTGAACATGCAGTTTAAATGTGGAGCAAAGCTGCGAATATTTAAATTGTAAAAAAAAACCCTAAATGAACGGTATTTTCTGAGTTTGATAAACTGGGTAAGTGGATAAATATCATACGGCATTTTTTAATTAAAGTTTAATTTTAAAAGATTTCTTAAAATTCGACAAAATAAAGTTTTTGTATTTGATAGTCATATTTAAAATAGCCAAACGTAAGAGTAGACGCTCACGAGCGATTTTAAACGAAACCAATAACGTTCAGTATTTTGCATGAATTTTGGCGATAATTTTTTTTTCTATCTTTATGTTTACCTGTCTATTTTGTTGGGGTTTAATAAATGTTTTTTTTTTAAATAAAACTTTTACAAGTTTATTCATTATTTATAATCCGTACTTTAGTTCATGTTGACATCTCTAACCGTTAGACATGTATTTTCCCACTGTTTCATAAATATTTCTGTTTGACCATATTATGTAGCTGTGT
Source organism: Troglohyphantes excavatus (assembly GCA_963932185.1). Classification (NCBI taxonomy): domain Eukaryota; kingdom Metazoa; phylum Arthropoda; class Arachnida; order Araneae; family Linyphiidae; genus Troglohyphantes; species Troglohyphantes excavatus. The sequence continues at coordinate 10,975,356 of OZ010666.1, read as the reverse complement.
TTTATATATGACAGTTTTATTTATACCATTAGGTAAGAGAACTTAACCAGTAAAAAATAGATATTCCAAGACCCATTCTACACGGACGCTATTTACGCCGCGTTGCATTTGGCAAAAGTCTCTGATTGGTGCATTCAAACCATGTGCTGGACCAATCGCAGAGTTATCTGCAAAAGCTAACGTGCACAAATAACGTCCGTGTAGATTGGGGACATTATTAAAGCACATTAGCTTTTGTAGATGGCCCTGTGATTGGGAAATACAAAGTATGTGGTTTACATATACACACGTAGAGCCATCTGTATCTAACACGCGTAAATACGGCGCTGCATCTTGTGCTGGTGATTAGACAAGCATTTTTCCATTTTTTGTCTAGCTTCACAGATTCTACAAATCAATGTTTTTTTTATAATAATATATTTTTTATTCACTTATTTGATTTTTTTACAAGCAACGTCAATTTCCGTTATGATTTTGCCACAATGCGCCGTTTTGCTGCGTCAAGCAACCAATGAAACCTCCTCCCCCATATCACGCCATAGTCATGCATGATGATTTTAATTATATAATAAAGAATTATTTACAAATTTAAAATTACTACTTAAAAATTATTATTATTACCCCCCATCAATATTTAGCTACAGACTTAAATCCCAGTAAAATGTCAACCAGGTTTGTTAGTAATTTAAATTAGGAAATGACTAAAGATTAACCTTTGAAAATTAAGCTTTTAATTTACATCTTATTTATATTTTTTATATATATTTAATTAATTAAAATTATTAATTAGAATTTTAATTTAAAACCACTGCTTAAATTAAAAAATATCATAAATTAAATTTACTAATTTAAAATTACTACTTAAAAATTATTATGATTATTTAAAATTATTAATGAAAATTGCTAATTTAAAATTATTAATGAAAATTGCTAATTTAAAATTATTAATGAAAATTGCTAATTTAAAATTATTAATGAAAATTGCTAATTTAAAATTATTAATGAAAATTGCTAATTTAAAATTATTAATGAAAATTGCTAATTTAAAATTATTAATTAAAATTATTAATTAAATTTAATTAAAATTATTAGTTAAAAATTGTTCAAATCAATTTATAATTAAAAAAAATATTTGGTTTTGGTCGGACCAAAAATAATTTATGAACCCCCCCCTTCGAACAATCCTGACTACGCCACTGCATCAAGAAAATAGTTTATTGTAACTACGTATTAAATCTTCAAAATATCCAGAATCTAGCAGAATGACTCATTCCCAAGTTTTCTCAGTTTTACATATAAACAGTAGGGGAGAAAGGCGAAACGGCGCCGAATATGACTTATGATTCTCGTTTGTACAGTCATTTTGGAGTCTACAGAGCAAACTGTATATGACTTATGACTACTCCGACAGATAATTATTTGTTTTTAAATCAGCCGTTGATTTTTTTTTTATTCAATCAGGGCCATAGCTCAGTCTTTTTACACATCGTAGCCTTCGCTTAAGGGTCTAGTTAAATTGTCTTCGACTAGAGTGAAAATAGCCAAGTGATATAAAGGTGTTTGGAACAGTTCATACTTTTTATACTCCTGAAAATTGGACTTTAGTTTTTGTGGCCCTTTTATATAGTATTTCTGAAAGTTATCGTGCTTTGTTTTGCCTTTTTAAGTCAGAATAACGAAAAAAGAAAGCTTTTAACTTGTCTCAAATCAGCTTTATGGTATGAAAACTTCTATTCTTAAATTTATGTTATTAAGTTTTTTTACTGTGTATTTTAAGTTGGTATACTTCAAATAACACAAAATAGTGAGTAAATACAAGTGTGCAATACCATAGCTTTTTTATAGCAATATAATAGCACTTTTTTTTTAGTCCACCTTCCCCCCCCCCCCCCCCTCCCTTTCCCATTTGGGGATTTGTTTCCCCTTTATCTTGCCCCCCCCACTTTCAGCACCCAATCGCCGCCACTGGGTATAAGAGATACAAATAAACATTCTACAAGAAGCATGCATGACTGTATTGTGTAATCCCTAATAATCTTACTTATATTCAAGAGCAACTAATTTAAGGAAGGTTTTGTTTTAAACATGAAGTAGTAACATCGAAACCCTCACTAAAAACCATTATTCTTGCGGAAAGCCGTGCAGTAAGATAGGAAAGTAAATCCATTCGAATTGAGGAACTATTATCGTAACTATTCAGAGATTTCAAGTAATGTTGTATGCAAATATGGTCCATGTTGGATTCTACCGAAATTTATCTGTAATGTATTCTAACGTTGAATCTGGAAAATGCAAATATACTTATCTATCTAGTACAGTATTTCAAGTACTCTAATGGGCATTTATTAAAGTTCATTAGTTAATTGAATTAAATATAAATATGAATAATGTATATTACAACAGGGTATAATCATATTCATATTGGTTTTATAATTAAGTTATTTTAGTAGTAATGTATTTTATATTTTTTTTACGGGAGACAGAAGTTCCAAATCCTTTTCGGTTAATGAATTCAGAAATACATTTCTTTTTCCATTACTATTACATCCCTTTCTGAACAATAATCGAAGAAAAAACAGTAATATTTAAGAAATTATTTGTTTTTTGCGTTTTTTATACCTGCATATAGGATTTATAAAGAAACACGACACCTCTTCCTTCAATTTTTGTATAAAAAAATTTAATTGACTAGGTAACGTCAAAGTATACTACAGGCGTATGAATAGAGTTGTACATATTTGTGCTTTAATTGTTTTCAAAAACTTATTTTACGTTCATGACCTAAAGCAAATTCAAATTTTTATTTTCATTAATTCGTAAACGTTATTTGTTCGACACCGACTTAAGCTTGTAGTTGTCTCGTCTTCCGTTTCATGTTCGATAGCCGTGTCGAGGTTCTGTTTTGTGTTGAATTTCCGTGTCGGAGTTTTGTTTCATGTTTGTTTTCCGTGTTGGGGGTTCCGTTTCATGTTCGATTGCCGTGTCGAGGTTTTGTTTTGTGTTGAATTTCCGTGTCGGAGTTTTGTTTCATGTTTGACTTCCGTGTCGAGGGTCCGTTTCATGTTTTATTTCCGTGTCGAGTGTCCGTTTTGTATTGAATTTCCTTGTCGGGGTTCCGTTTTATGTTTGATTTCCGTGTCGGGTTCCGTTTCATTTTTGATTTCCGTGTCTAGGGTCCGTTTCATGTTTGATTTCCGTGTCGAGGTTCCGTTTCATGTTTGATTTCCGTGTCGAGGTTCCGTTTTGTGTTGAATTTCCGTGTCGGAGTTTCGTTTCATGTTTGATTTCCGTGTCGAGGTTCCGATTTTTGTTTGATTTCCGTGTCGGGGGTTCCGTTTCATGTTTGATTTCCGTGTCGGGTTCCGATTTTTGTTTGATTTCCGTGTCGGGGGTTCCGTTTCATGTTTGATTTCCGTGTCGGGTTCCGTTTCATGTTTAATTTCCGTGTCGAGTTTCCGTTTTGTGTTGAATTTCCGTGTCGGGTTCCGTTTTGTGTTGAATTTCCGTGTCGGGTTCCGTTTCATGTTCGATTTCCGTGTCGAGGGTTCGTTTTATGTTTAATTTCCGTGTCGAAGTTCCGTTTTGTGTTGAATTACCGTGTCGGAGTTTTTTTTTTCATGTTTGTTTTCCGTGTTGGGGGTTCCGTTTCATGTTCGATTGCCGTGTCGAGGTTTTGTTTTGTGTTGAATTTCCGTGTCGGAGTTTTGTTTCATATTTGACTTCCGTGTCGAGGGTCCGTTTCATGTTTTATTTCCGTGTCGAGTGTCCGTTTTGTATTGAATTTCCGTGTCAGGTTCCGTTTCATGTTTAATTTCCGTGTCGGGTTTCGTTTCATGTTTGATTTCCGTGTCGAGGTTCCGTTTTGGGTTGGATTTCCGAGCTTGTGTTCCGTTTTTTGTTGAATTTCAGTGTCGGGATTCCGTTTTATGTTAGATTTCCGTATCGAAGTAATTAAGATTCACTAACCTCGCTAAGGAAGTTTCACTTCACTTCCAAAAAAAAAATCTATTTTTTGGAGAACTTCAAAAATTATCATGTGCAATGTATGTTTTTATGACTATTGTAATGTTTTGATGGTCAACCAACGATAGCTATTTTGAAGTGAATAAATATGTCCTTTTGGTAATCCAATCGAGCCTGCTTTTTACAACTTTTTTTAATATTTTTAATACAAATTTAATTAACGAAAAACCGTTTCAGAGTTTTTGAAAATAACTTTTACTTAGACTTTTTATGCTCTAGTGCGACGTTAATAATTCAAATTAAACCAAGCAAAACCTCTAACGATGCGCCCCTATTTATTAAGTATTTGTTGAAGTAAAGTTTTTTGTTTTAATTAAATAACGTCGCACTAGAGCTGCACAGTGGGCTATTGGCGACGGTTCAGGGTCGATATCGAAGAAATACCCGGGACCGATGCCTCGTATTTTTGAACCATGGTCATATGACGAGGACAACAACTGAGCTAGCACCCGACGCAACCTCAATAGGCGTCAGAATATTGAACCCTGATCAGATTGATCGTGCACCAGTCCCGTATGTACGCCAGTATAATTTCTTGGATATTTATAGACGACTTTCTATGATTTTAGCAGCAAAGCTGGCAAGCCTCCGATAGCAAGATCACTACTTTTTTACTTTTCTTTGTTGAGTCCATCGCACGGATTCGAACCAGCAATCCTCTGATTACTAGCTTACTAGCTGAACGTCTTTATCCACTGGGCAACTGGGGCGCCAGGAAATCAAATGGAAAGCAACTATCATCTACAAAAAATAAAATAAAAAACGACTTTTAAAGTCGAGCACTGCGATTCACGAATAGGCTTTGTCCTATCAATTCCCCGCTGGAAATAAACGAATCTTTTTCGAATTTGTGACTGGAGCTACGAAATATGTGTCGTACTTGCGTGGCGGGAAATGTCCAAACATCCGCAAAATATAAGTGATGGTACTTCTCTTCCCCCCCCCCCCCCCCCCCCAAAAAAAAAAAAAAAAAAGAGTAATCGGATATATTCTCCGGACGTGGCAGTTAGGTATAAAACTGAATCGAATAACCTTTTATTTCTGTTGGTCGGATTTTTAAAATCGACTTCATGCTTTGCTAAATGCATCCACTGATCTCTAACTGTAACTTCTGGATAGGGCAAGACATTTTGTTGACTTAAAGCCGATGTAGAGGCAGCCATGATGTGCCCCAATTTTTTTTGCTACCGCAATATTTCGTATATTTTTCATGTTAAAATAAACCGACGTGTATTGCTTTTGGCTGATTTTTTTCTAATTTCTTTCTAAACCCATTTTAAATTCAATCTGCTATTAAAATAGAAAGTCATTTGCAAGTCAAAGTCGAAGTAGATTAAAAGCAAGAGCAAAAACTATTTGCTTGGCAATATAAAAATTAATTCTATAAGAAGACAATATAATGTTTATATACATTTAATATTTATACAATGCCATGGTAATAAAAAACACCACTAAATCACTTTAAAAAATATATTGGGACACAGCATGGCTGCTTTCAATTGGCTTCAACGCGCCCATAGAGGAAACATGGCCGTCCAGAAGCTGCAGTTAGAATTCAGTGAATGCATCAATATGTCCAGAAATAGAAAAATTGGAATTGAATTCCGTGCACAGCATATTTTAAGGAATTTTCATGGGTGGGAACAAATGCTTTTCTATGTCAAAGATAGGATGCTGATAGATCCCGATAAGATAGCCGAACCTTGATGTTAACCTTTTCGCGGGGGATCCACAACAGAAAAGTTGTACTGGCTATGGGCACCCAACGCCTTCAATAGACGTCGGGACTTTGGACACCGATCAGATTTATCGTGAACTAGTCCCGTATACACGCCGTTAATTTTTTTGTGGATGTTCTGGACGACATTCTAGTATTTTGGTAGCGAAGTAGGCAACCCTCCGATCGCAATATCACTACTTTTTACTATTCGTAGTCTAGTCCGTCGCACAGGTCAGGTTCAAACCGGGAACCCTCGGATTCCCACTTACGCTGTAATCCACTCGGCCACGGAGGCCTGTTTAGTACTGCTGATTTGGGAGTTTTCAATCGTTAAGATTAATTAAATAATATCGCACTGGAGCTGCACATATGGATATTAGCGACGATTAGGGGCCTATCAAGAAGGAAAGACCCGGGAACAATGCCTCGTATTTTTGAATTATGGTCAGATAAACGCACAACACCTGAGCTGGCACCCGACGTCTTGAAGTTGGGAAGTTCGAATCGTTCAAGTGGAGAATTTCGAATCGTTCAAGTGGAGAATTTCGAATTGTTAAGTTGGGAAATGTTCTGTTTAACCGCCTCCCCCCTAAAAAAAATTGTGTGATTGCACTGTTGGTAACCCTAGACACTCACCACTGCAAGGAACCGAAAAGAGTCGGTTTTGACTATTTTAACTTATAGAAGAAGCTTATCCAGTTTCTGCCAAGTACAATGAACATCGATGTTTCTGAATGGAAAAAACGGAACACTTTTGAATTTCCGAAAAGTATTTCCCCTTTGAGCTTTGCGGGAAAATGAAAAGAATCAATTCTTTGGTGTCTAAAACCTTTCAATGTTAAAATTTTCGTAAAAAAAAGCGAAACTTTTGTGATAACGCGTTTCAATCTGCAAGAAAATATCAATGGATGTATTTTCTGTTTGAGAGCGACTGCGGAAAGTTCTTATTTCAAGTGCAGGTCAACAACCGAAGGAGCCAGGAACTCTAGCATTTGAATTTTGAAATACTACTGTTCCTCCACGGACAAACGGGCTTTTTCAAAATATACTTTAAAAAATAAAGATTAAAAAAAATTAAGAAAAATCAATAAAAAAAGATAAAACTTAGTAAAGAAAAGTCAATATAAAACCTTCATGAAAATTAACAAATTGAAGTTTTTTTGAAGGTTTTATAAAGGATATTGAAACAAACAAAAATTCCGTTTTTTTTTTTAAGTTTTTAATTTTCCAGCATAAAACTTTTAAAAAATCCGCAATTTCCCTTCAGAATTAAAAATTAAAGGTTTTTTGCAGAAATGTTTTTGACGTTTTTTAGAGTTATTATTAAGGATATTGGAACAAAAACCTTTAATTTCATTGATCTTCAAAATAACTGCAGTTTTCTTGCGTAAAACCTTTAATTACAAAATTTTGAGGAAGGTTTTATGTTGACTTTTTTTGCTGGGAAACTAGAATTTTTTTTTTTTTAACAAGATTTAAAAAATAAAATGTATTAATTATTTTATTTCTTATTACTCTTGAAATTACTCTTTGAAATTAAAAGTTGGAATATGTTTTCAGATATAATATGTTATACAAAAATTGAGATATGTTTATGTAGATTAGTACCACCTTTATAGATTAATACTTAAAATATTTGCATATCCTATCATTTTTAACCGCTTTCCAGCGCCAATGTGTCATGGAGAGAAAGGTTAAATGTATTCGTCTTTTATGCATTTTTTATGTATGTATGCGCATGATTTCTTGTTTGATTCAGATATTTGGATATTTTTTTGGGTGGATAAGGTATATCTTACTTGTGAACTGTTTGTAACAAATATCCAGTTATCCGGCATTTAACTATCCGTAATTCCTAATTAATGGGTTCGTTTGAAAACAAAAATTATCCGATTTGAAAAATTATTTTTTTGTTTGATAAAAAATTCCACTTTGCCAAAAATTGCAAAACGCTTTGGGTATTCGGCTTTTATTTATCAGCATACATAAATTGACTTTTTTTTAATTAATAATAATTTTAATTTTCTCTTATTTCAAAATATTCTATTTGTTGGATAGGGATTGTCTTTATTCAAAATTAAAAAAAAAATCGGGTATTCAGTATTCAATTATCCAAAAATTCAATAAATTAGAAATATCGATTATTAAGATGCTTTTCTAAAACATTTTCTCCGATTTCAAAAATTATATTTTGTATGATAGTAAATGTAATAATTTAAAATAAAATATTATGCATTTTCGGTTATCCGGCCTTCAAATAACCGGAATCGCTGTTTCCAGATTTGTGGTCAAATTCTGCGATTTTTTTTATTTAAATACAGCGTCCCACTTGCGAAAAATACAATATCATTTTGTATCCGGAAATTACCTGTACTAAATTAAAAACTAAAAAAAAAAAAAATTAGAAGAAAAAATGCTAAAAATCACATAAAAAATATTTTCAATTTTTGGAATAAGTGGATAGAAATTAAAAAAAATTATATTAATTTTATGCACATTATAACTTGTTGAAGTTGGTGGCAACTTACAAAAACATACCTAAATTTTGTTGCCGATTTCAAGAAGTTGTAGTAAATATATAATTCATATTTAACATTTTAATTTTCCACTTGTTTTTTAATATTTTATTTAACTATTTTTTAAAGTTTAATTTAATTTATATGAATGAACTAGCTGAAATACCCGTTCTACGCACGGGAAGGAAATAAATTACAAAATTGATACAAATACAATATTTATAGCGAAATAAACAATATTCTTAATTTGTCACCCATGAGGGGAAACCACAGTATTAAAAGTACTAATTTGAAACGAAATTTTATTGGCAAGGTCCTGTAAGAACTGGAAAGATTGCTAATATGAAGTTGTCTACACAATAACGTGGATATATATGCATTACTCCCGTTGATCACCATCTATATTTTAATCTTTAGTAACATCCCAAAGATTTAAACGGGAAGAACTCTTATAAATATTAATAAAAATTATCTGAAAAAGTTTTATTAGACACCTATGTCAACATTTGTCGTTAAGTTTCACAAATTGGTGAAAATATAAGAAGAAAAAAAAACGAAAAAGAATTTTAAAAGGTCCATTTGCCAAATTCAAGATTTTCATATTTTTTCTTTTGTACGGTAAACCTTATCAATAAGCGAGGAGGGATGGTTCCCCAGCACTTTTTTTAGATTTTGTCCCCGCACTTTTTAAATATTTAACTTTTTTAAATAAAAAATAAATCATATTTTTTACTTCATTGAACTTCAAATCAATTTTTTAAAAAAAATCGTATCAATCCCCTACCCACTACTACAGAAGATATACGCAAATCCAATCCCCCTCTGACACTTGTACCACGTGGGGGCAGAGTCTATAACAACAGTTTTCGATTCCGCCACATAACTACTCGTATACGCATACCTTCATATAAAGAAAGGTAGGCCGCATCGATCAAGCCAATTATTAACCCATTCCGCCGCTGACCGTGAAGGGAATGTCGCCCTTAACTGCAGGCTATTTCGTTCACATTACTCCCAGGGGAATCGTGTTATGGGCTATAAATGACCTACCATGGTATAGGAAAGTGAGTCGCGTCGATCAGGTCGTTTGTTAACCCATTTTACCCTCTGATCTTTATACCGCATGAAGGAAAATGTCACCCTTGGTGACAGGCAGTATACACTTCCACTCCAATAATTCTATGGACAATCAGCCTTCGTGGATAAATGACATAACATGGAGTAGAGGAAGGTAGGCCGCGTCAATCAGATTGACCATTTATACACTCTCCCTCTAACCTTCCTACCACGTGGGGTCCAAAGTATTCATGAACCAATTATTACGGTACAGAGTGGCTTCTACCTACCAGATAGATTATTTTTCTATAGTAAGTAACAACTCTGTCAAAATTCATCTTCCTGGGTATATAGAAAGTTAGAAAATTAGTGATGAGTCAGTGGATAAGTGGCAAGGATTTTTACTTTTGGCAGTTAGAGTTTGAATTTTTGAAAAAAAATTTAACTAAAGAAAAAACGGAGAAGTTGGCGATAAAACAATGCTGACAAATAAATGATATTCCCGTTGATTAACATTCGAGAAGTTTTACTTTGTTCGGTAAACCCTATCAGTATGTGGAGTTTAACAATTCTAAAACTATCCAAATTGTCCAAAACTAACGGTCCGTACAAAAAATCCCACTGTCTCATTGAACACTCCCTTAAATACGTTAGATCGGAACAAAAATAGGAATATCCTGTTACCCAATCATATTTTCACCATTTTGACATACATTTTATCATTTTTTGACACTAATTTCGCCATTTTTATGGTATTTTTACATATGTGTTCATATTTTAGTTCATTTGGCGATGTTTTTATATATATATAGATTACAGAACTTCACTCACAGGTAGAGTGGTAACATAACTGGCCTCTCGGCAGGTAAACTAATAAATAATGGATAACACAAAACTAACTGAGTGCACGGAGGCTAAATTACAAACTTTTATTTAGCGATGGGCTTCCTGTCTTGAACCTTTATATTATTCATACTGTATACTTCTCTTCAGTTTGATAATATATTTTTCGTATGGCTTGCACTTTTGGTCGTAGCATTTTTCGTTTTGTTTTCTTTTTCACAGTTAAATCCCCCCCGGTGCGACGGGCCGGTTTTTATATTATTTTTACATATATGATCATATTTTAGTTCATTTGGCGATATTTTATTAATTTGGCGAAATGTTTTATTCATTCGGTGAAATTTTAATTTATTTGGCGAAGTTTATTAATTTGGCGACATTTTTTAGTTATTTGGCGACATTTTTTAGTTATTTGGCGACATTTTGGCGATATTTAGTCATCAGCCAATCAGAATGCTCCTCGTACGTTACATAATATTAAAAATTTCCATTGTTTAAATTTTATATTTTGCATTGTTACATGTTCTCCATGTTAATCCTATGGAGAAGTTTCGAAAAAGGGGTTTTACAACCCCTTAAATCCGTTCGATCGGAACAAAAATAGCTTACTTTTCCTATTTAAGGTATAAGGAACAAATTTGCCAAATTTCATCTTCATAGGTATACGGGAAGTTGGAGAATTAGTGATGAGTGATGAGTGGGTTTTTCGCATTTATATATATAGATAACAGACCAATCCCGCGTCAAACATCAATTCAATGAAGTTCTTAAAATATTAAGCCTCCGTTTAAATTCATGACATTAAAACAAGTACTACGAAAATAATTTGGGTGATTTTTAATCAACACTTCGATTTCAGTTTAAAATAGGTTCGTTAACCTGCCCTTAATATTATCCCCACCATTTAATGTATCTGTTATAAAAAAAAGTTTTCGCCTTACTTCCTGAAATGTTGAAGGAAGACGAGTTAATTGTTCCTAAGGGATACGAATAGCGGTTGTCAATTTCTTAAGGGAGCTGCATCGAATAATAGTTCGAATATTGGTTGTTGTTTATTGTAAAACGTTTTATATTTCCCTTAAGTCACATTAATTTTATGTAATTTCCAACAGGCGATGTTGTAATTGCAATAGGATGTGTTATTTATGATTTTTGCGGTAGAAATGTGGATCTCAGTCACAAATATTAAGACTTCTTCTTTTGTTCCATGTTGATCAAATTGAACGAGAACTCCATGTTCTAGAACATGAAAAACGCTTTTCTCGTTAGCTTGTTCTTTACCTAATTCCAAAAATTCGAAATTTTTTGGCTATCGTCTGCGCATTGATTGGAGAAAAGAACACACTGTTAAAACAAGGTACTCAAAAAATAAGTAAAATGTACTAATTTTTTTAGTACATTCGATGCTTATCATAGCGGCTATTGATTTTGGTTTTGTTAATTAACGTCGCACTAGAGCTGCACAGTGGGCTATTGGCGACGGCTCGGGGTCAATCTCGAAGGAAAGACCCGGGAACACATTCACACACACATTCATACATGCACCTCGTTATTTTAGAACCATGGTCAGATGACGAGGAAACACCTGAACTGGCACCCAACGCCTTCAATAGACGTCGGGACTTTGGACCCCGATCAGATGTATCGTGCACCAGTCCCGTATACACGCCAGTATAATTTGTTGGATATTCTGGACGACTTTCTAGTATTTTTGTAGCGAACCTGGCAACCCTCCGATCGCAAGATCACTATTTTTTTACTTTTCTATGTCAAGTCCATTGCACGGATTCGAACCACCAATCCTCTGATTAGTAGCTGAACGCCTTACCAACTGAGCATCATAACGAAGAATACATAAGTTTAATTTTATTTTTGAAAAAGACATGTACTCAAAAAAAGAGTAAAACAATCAGCTTCTAGCCTGCATAAGCTGCCTTAATAAATCACTTTCAATAAATATCGATAATTACAACAAAGCCTTAACAGGAATCGAACCCATATCCTAGGGCACCGCAGACCAGTGCCTTGTCCGTTGTTCTACCAGGGTGACGTGAAGAAGTTATAAAGAGAAGAAATATTAAAAAAAAGTGTTCCAAAAGAATGGAAAGTAAGATAATTGAATCGTAATAACTCAGTTTCCAATTAAGCAATCGACCTCAAATGATGTGGAATACCATCTCCTGAACACCAATTTTAAGTGTGTCAGGTCGCTTTGTTAAGGTGGCTTGAACAGAAGTTGAAATTAGCAATATTAAAAGACACTCATTTTTGCGAAAGTACGGTTTCTTAAATGTGATACCCCATCGCTCATTTACGATGGAATTTTACTGAAAGAAAAACGAGTATGTTCAGGTACTCATTTTTAAGTAACTTTTTTTTCTACAGTGCAGGATCGGCAAGTAACTGTTCTATAAAAAAGCGTAAATCTTACTCATACGCTGATATTCTTACCAGTCAGGCTAAAGTGATCATTCGAACCCAAGAGGGAGTATCAGATATGTGGCGATCTAACCACAGTCCAAATCAAACCTCTAATCCAACCAGGCGGCTCAGGACCCCAAGCGTCCTCTGAGCCAACCAGGCGGCTCAGGACCCCAAGCGTCCTCTGAGCCAACCAGGCGGCTCAGGACCCCAAGCGTCCTCTGAGCCAACCAGGCGGCTCAGGACCCCAAGCGTCAGGCGGGCAATCAGGCGCCTCAGCTCCCGTTCGGTTCACGGCAGGCGGCGCTAGTGGCAACGCGTGGAAGCGCATGCGTAGCCTTACACTGAAGAATATAAAAAGGCTAGCGAACACCAACAGCTATGCTTATGATCATGATTTGGGTAGAGAGCCTTCGGCTCTAGGTACCATTTTAAATAAATTAGGTTCAACAGCTATGCTTATGCTTACGCTTGCTTGCTCTGCTTCCATCGCTGCTCTCACCATATAGTCGATCACTCAGTGATGCCAGCCCGCACTACTGTATGCGCTGGGCGCATCAGTTTATGATTTGCATTATTTCTTAAGTAAAGAGTTTATTGTTTCTAATTAAAAAATAAAAAGTTATTTCACCAGAAAGATAAGTCTCGTCTCAATTATTCTTTATGGAGTCAGATAAGATATGGTCAAACAAGCGGTTCCCCTGTAAATCGCTAAAGTGGTGACCAAGGACGTGAAAGAAACACCCGCCGTTCCGGACCTGGAAACTCCCGCCGTTCCGGACCTGGAAACTCCCGCCATTCCGGACCTGGAAACTACCGCCGTTCCGGACCTGAAAACACCCGCCGTTCCGGACTTGAACTCCCGCGCCGTTCCGGACTTGGAATCTCACGCCTGTCCTGGACTTTCTGCATATGTGGCTGAGCTGACCTCAAGTCGTTTTTACAGCACTGTACTAAGTGCGGATTGGAAGTGCCACGCTAGACGGTTTGGTGAGTGGGAAGTTGCTGTTTTTTTCTTGAGACTGTTATTTTGGACCCGAGCTGGATCTCGTAGCTCCTTTTTCTGTTCGCGTGCCATTTCGTCGCGTTTGAATTTTTATTAACTTTTCGATTAACTTGCGTACTTTTTTATAAAGTGTTTACCTAACTGTGTTTTTTTTTTTTCTAAAAAAAAAAAAAAAAAATGTTGGAAGCAAACATTTCGCAGGAAGCTGCGGTAACACCACCCCCTCAAGGCATAGCCAGGGTCGCATTCCGACCACCTCCGTTTTGGGAAAATAACCCCGAATTATGGTTCGGACAGTTGGAATCCCAGTTCCATCTTTCCGGGATAACTGCGGATGTCACAAAATTCCACTCGGTGGTAGCTGCCTTAAGCGCGAGCGTACTTTCTTGCGCGACGGACTTAATCCGTTCTCCACCAACCGAAAACCTATATATATATGCAACTTTAAAGCAGCGCATACTTGACCAGTACGTGCAATCCGACTCCGCTCGTTTGAAAACCTTGCTGCAGGATTTAACCCTCGGGGACAAACGACCCTCGCAACTTTTGCTGGAAATGCGGAACCTTGCCGACGGAAAAGTATCCAACGAGGTGTTGAGATCTCTGTGGCTACAACGCCTACCTGTTTCCATGCAGCAGATCTTATCGGTTTCCAGCGAAACCTTAGAAGGGTTGGCAAAAATTGCCGATAAGGTTAACGAGGTCTCGGGTTGCACACTGGGTGTTGCTGGAGTATCTCATACTCAAGAAAGTCGGGAAATGCAATCTCTTAAAGAGGACATTGCCTCGCTCAGAGCGGAGGTCAGACGTTTGACCCTTAACCCCAGGTATCGCTCTAGGAGCCGTAACCGTAGCAAGACCCCTTCGGGCAATAAGAATACAGCTACCGGCAGGTCCGAAACAATCTAATTATGCTGGTATCGTAAGAAGTTTGGCAATAAAGCACTTGACTGCCGCAAACCCTGCCAGTTTTCGGAAAACCAATAAGCTCGTCTGTCTCTGCGGCGGCAGATAATAAATTGAGCTTTAGTCGCTTATTTGTAATTGATAAAAACACGAATTATCGGTTTTTGGTCGATTGCGGCGCGGCATGTAGTTGCATTCCAAAAAAACTGGTTAAAAAATGCGAATCGACAGAACTTGTCCTGTACGCAGCAAACGGTTCTATAATAAAAACCTTCGGTTCAAAAATATATGATCTAAATTTTGGTTTACGTAGACCATTCCGCTGGGAATTTTTGGTGGTCGATGTTTCTCATCCTATTTTGGGTGCCGATTTTTTGGAACATTTCGGATTACTGGTCGATGTTAAGAACCGCCAGCTTGTGGATGGATTAACATCACTTCGAACTAAAGGGACAATATTCTCCGGACCTTCCTTAGGTTTAACCTACGTGTCGGAAGAATCCCCTTATCATAAAATCCTTTCAAAATATTCTAAATTGTTTAGCCCAAACTCGAATCCCACTAAAAGGACTCATTCTGTCACTCATTGTATCGAAACATGGGGACCACCTGTATTTTCGAAAGCCAGACGACTATCGCCTGAAAAACTGAAGGTAGTCAAAGATGAGTTCGAGGACCTTATGCAGAAAGGTGTAATTAGACCTTCTAGCAGTCCTTATGCCAGTCCCATACACCTGGTGCCCAAGAAAAATGCACAGTGGCGCATCTGCGGCGATTTTAGACGTTTAAATCACCAAAGTATCGCAGACCGTTATCCACTTCCTCATATTCAGGATTTTTCATTTGGGTTGGCAGGAAAAACTGTTTTTTCAAAAATCGACTTGGTAAAGGCGTATCACCAAATACCAGTCGAACCCAAAGATATACCTAAAACCGCCGTTATCACCCCTTTTGGCCTTTTTGAGTACGTAAAAATGTGTTTTGGATTACGTAACGCGGGTCAGACTTTCCAGAGATTTATGGACGAAGTCTTGCGGGGGTTAGAATGTTGTTACGTGTATTTGGATGATGTTCTTGTCGCCTCGGACGACACTCAAGCGCACCAAAAAGACCTAGAAACTGTTTTCGAGCGTCTTGCGGTATACGGTGTCGAGGTCAACCTCCCTAAATGCGAATTCGGGAAATCCGAAATAGAGTTTTTGGGTTTTCAAGTTTCATGCAAAGGGATATCCCCCCTTCCCAGTAAAGTTAAAGCTCTACAGGACTACCAAATTCCTAAAACTGTCGACGAACTTCGTCGGTTTTTGGCAATGCTAAATTTTTACCATAAGTTCCTTAAGAACGCTGCTGGTACACAGGCATGCCTTTATGAACTAACAAAAGGGAAAAAGAAAAAAGACAAAACTCCCATAGTTTGGTCCGAAACAACAAAAAAAGCGTTTATGGATTGCAAACAAATATTGGCTGATGCTGCTCTTTTAGCGCATCCTATTCCTCACGCTGAACTGTCTTTAGTGACTGATGCGTCGGAATTGTCCATTGGTGCTGCTTTGCATCAGTCTTCGAACAATACCATCGAACCTTTAGGTTTCTTTTCCCGAAAATTGACACCCGCCGAAAGAAATTATAGTACTTATGATCGCGAATTACTTGCTATCTACTCTGCCATTCGGTACTTTCGACATATGTTGGAAGGGCGCGAATTTGCGGTTTTCACTGATCACAAACCTTTAATTTATGCCTTCCAACAAAAGTCGGACAAAACTTCCCCGAGGCAGCAAAGGCATTTAGAGTTCATAAGTCAATTCACTTCCGATCTCAGACATATTTCTGGGAGCGACAATTCTGTAGAGGATGCTTTTTCTCGGATAGCTGCAATTCAGGTTCCGGGACCGTTAGATTATGACGAAATGGCATGCGCGCAGGATTCTGATGAGAAGTTGCGGACCCTGCTCGATTCCGACACCGGTCTCGAGTTAAAACCGTTAACTTTTCCCTCATCAAGCAAAGCAATTTACTGTGACACCAAGAATGGAGTGCTAAGACCTTATGTACCCAAGGATTTCAGACGCAGAGTATTCGACGTCTGTCACGGACTCTCGCACCCTGGGGAAAAAGCTACTGTCGATCTTGTTCGAAAACGTTTCGTATGGAAGAATTTGGCTAAAGACTGCAAGTATTTTTGCAAAACTTGCATACCATGTCAGAAGTCTAAAGTACATCGTCATACAAAAACGATGCTGCAACAATTTCCTAGACCTGACTCCAGATTTAGCCACATCCACATCGACATTGTTGGCCCTTTGCCACCCTCCCAGGAATACCGATATGTCCTTACGTGTATCGACAGGTACACCAAATGGCCCGAGGCGATCCCGCTCAAGAGCCAAACCGCAGAGTCGGTGGCGCAAGCTCTTTTTGCCGGCTGGATCGCCCGCTTTGGTGTACCTGAAGTGATCACGACGGACAGAGGATCCAACTTTGAAAGTAATCTGTTTTCCTCTCTTTCAAAGCTCCTTGGCACTCATAGGATTAGGACCACCGCTTATCATCCGAGCGGAAATGGGATGGTGGAACGGATGCATCGTCAACTCAAAGCGGCCATCAAATGCCACCAGACTGAGAGATGGTGCGAGGTCCTTCCGATAGTTCTTCTGGGCATCCGCTGCAGTTTAAAGGAGGACATCCAGGGCACTGTAGCTGAAATGGTATACGGCACCACCTTAAGGTTGCCGGGTGAGTTTCTACACAATTCCTCTTCAGCGCCTGAGCCACCTTTCCAAGCGGACTTCGTCAAAGATTTACGATCGCACATGCGACGGTTGCGACCGGCCGACGTGACGCACCACTCTTCGCAACAGGTTTTCGTGCACACGGATCTTCAGAGGACATCACACGTCTTCGTTAGGACCGATGCTGTGCGCAAACCTTTGGAACAACCCTACAAGGGCCCGTACAAGGTCCAATCCAGGGCAGGGAAGTTTTTCACGCTGGAAGTCAACGGTCGGACGGATACCGTGTCTATCGACCGTCTCAAGCCTGCGTTCCTTTTCCATGTTCCCGACGATCTTGCTGGTCACGTAGATCCTCCACCTGCTGCCCCGACCATTCCGGAGGCCAGTCGGACAACCAGATCTGGCCGAAAGGTTCGATTTGTTGAGCGGTACTGCCCATGAAATTTATATCGTCCTTTGGACTAGGGGGGGGACCCCTGTGGCGATCTAACCACAGTCCAAATCAAACCTCTAATCCAACCAGGCGGCTCAGGACCCCAAGCGTCCTCTGAGCCAACCAGGCGGCTCAGGACCCCAAGCGTCAGGCGGGCAATCAGGCGCCTCAGCTCCCGTTCGGTTCACGGCAGGCGGCGCTAGTGGCAACGCGTGGAAGCGCATGCGTAGCCTTACACTGAAGAATATAAAAAGGCTAGCGAACACCAACAGCTATGCTTATGCTTACGCTTGCTTGCTCTGCTTCCATCGCTGCTCTCACCATATAGTCGATCACTCAGTGATGCCAGCCCGCACTACTGTATGCGCTGGGCGCATCAGTTTATGATTTGCATTATTTCTTAAGTAAAGAGTTTATTGTTTCTAATTAAAAAATAAAAAGTTAATTCACCAGAAAGATAAGTCTCGTCTCAATTATTCTTTATGGAGTCAGATAAGATATGGTCAAACAAGCGGTTCCCCTGTAAATCGCTAAAGATATATGAAGTGACCCCTCACAAGTTTAAGACGTGTAACGTCAAGTTCAATTGAGTGGAACCTTTCTGGATTTCGCACGAACCGCTGAACGCTTTCTACGTTGTGCATTGCTTCTAAAACGACACAGCATTCGTGTGCAGTGGCGGCCATTGGGTGCTACAAGTGAGGGGACAAAAAAAAGAGAGGGGAGAGTTGAAAGAAGAAAAAATTGAACTCAGGTGACCTTGACTTTTTTTTTCCCAAAAATAATAATTATGTTCCATTTCCTGTAATATATATTACAATAATTTTATAACAAAAGCATATGTATATTAATCTTGAGAGAGAACAACTGTACTGTTCATTTTATTCAATATTGTAAATCGGATAGCTGACAAATTAATAAATATATGCATATGAGACAACATGTTTTCAAAATAGGCTAAAAAATATGGTAGTTTTACTTTCAGTAGCTATTTGAAAACTAGTTACAGAGACTGGACACTTCAAATGACGGTCCAGCCTTGTTTAACTACTTGCAATGGACGGACGATATACTTGTTCAGGAAATGCGTTTATCGTCTGTAGTAGTGGGTGGGGAGGGGGAGTTGTGGTACGAAATTTTTCCTGGTTTTGGCAATGCAGTAACACAATTGACTTAAATTTTATTTTTTAAAAATGCTATACTAAAAAAGTGAGAGGAACAACCTCTGAAAAAAATGCTGGTACAACATCCGAATATAGTGCGGGGCAACCGTACGCGATAAAGCTGTTTCTGGGTCGCAATGTTTTCGTTACTCCTCATTTTGCCTTACATGCTCTTTATACTCATAGAGTAATGATACAAATAGAGGAATAAAAATGCTGATTTCCGTGTGTGCATCATTGAAACCATACTTGATTTGTGGAAATGCCAATTCACTCATGCGCCAATATTACTTGGCAGGCCTTTGCGACTTTCAGAACTAAGCGAGATCGAAGTGTTGTAATATGGTTTTGTGTTTAATTTTGTATTTAAATATCGTTTTTTTAACGAGTGGCACAATTTAAGGGAGTTTAACAGATATATTAAAGATATTTTTCTTACTTTGTACTTTTGAAATAATTGCGTTACGTTTTTATGTAAAAAATTTACCATAAGCGAAGTTCTTTCAATTATTATTTTGTATAGTTCAATAAGAAAATATGAACAATAAAACCGGAGAAATATAAAGAGTTTCGTTTTTTCGAGTATTGAACACAAAGAAAATTATATTTTCGTTTCGTTAATAAAGAGGAAATATTTAGCGCAAATTGTTTGAAAATAAGTAAATACCTACATATATGTTAAGAAGTTGAATACGGACAGAACGCCTTATCACCAAAAAGAAGAAAGTGTATCAAATTTGGAACTCCTGCAGATGTCTGAACGCCAAATGTGGCAGCGCTAAATCCACGTGATGTGTTTTTTTTTTTTTTTTTCAATGTTGACACCGCGGCCTTACGAGAGTCTGGCATTGAAGGCACTCTCTATTTAATATAACAACTCTCTGTTTATACTCGGAACTGATTTTAAAAACGTTACATTTTAAAAATGTTAAAAATAAAAATTCCAATCGTGTTCGAATATTTGAACACTTGAAATGGAAGTTGTTTTCTCATCAACGGAATCAATTCATACTTTTCCGCGCGCTAGAATTTTTATTGGTAGCAACCTTCGAGCATGAATGGACTGTAGTAGAGCGAATAGAACGTCATAATCCTGAAACAAACATCTCAGACCGAATGGCCTAAGAGACGTGACTTCTTTTCAAAATTATGAATTAAAAAATACTCGCGATTGGCTGATGAATTGGGAAATGTGTAACTGTGAAAATTTATGAATGGAATGACGTAATTAGCCACGTGTCTGAGGCCATACATGTTGGCCTCACTTTGATGTTAGCGAGATAAAAAAAAGATATGTTTTCTCTACTATGAAGGATCCATGCTCGAAGGTAGCAACACACACACAAAATCTGTAAGATTTTGCATTTACTAGAAATCCGTGTTATCTCTTACAATAAACAGCGAATATATAACTGTAGTAAAAGGTAACTATAATAAGAAGTAACGATAGTGTACTGCTGCCGGAAAAAAAAAAAATTCGGAAAAAAATGATGAAGGCACGGTCCCCACTGTAATGTAAGGTATAGCACGTAGCGATTACGATTAACCTTAGCGATTTACAAAGGTTAGAAGGAATAATAGATTAGAAGCCAACCTGGTAGACGCGAACCACTTTCCAGAACACGATGTTTTCGACAACTTCTTTTAATCCATAAGAAAATTCGTCATGCAGTTATATTTCCGGAAGCGCATATTGCAATCATGAACGACATTCCTCCCCTCGCGGTACTAAAGTTAGAGGGAAGAATGAGTTAACAATCGGTCTGGTCGACGCGTCCTACCTTCGTCTATACAATAGGCTTATAGGGTCATTTATCCCTATAAGCTTATTTTAAGGATGTATTCTCGTCAGTAAGTATTTAATAAACTAAATGCTGGCAAACTATTAGTGTCCTTTCAATAAAGGAGCAAAACTTCCCTTTTCTTCAATAGTAAAACTGAGTTTGTGACTCTTCACAAAATAAATTTTAATCACGTTTAAATTAAATTAAATCTCATTTTGCGAAAATTCATTGTTAAAAATACTCGCATTCCCCAAAAGAGCTCTTCTAAAATAATCGTTTGGCGAAAAGTTTCAGTTAAAACCACTTCCGGTTCTTTTGCTTTATTACTTTGCTAACACAATTCATTGATAAAGAACTTATAAAAGAACTTCTTCAAAGATCAAATATGAACTCTTTTCCAATTAGATGGATAGGGAGAATACATTTTTTTCTTTCTTTATCCAGGGCTATTTAATTTTTCTTTTGTACGTGTGGAGAACGTAAGGAAATAAAGCCAAGGAAGTTCTAATCTTTTCGCCTTAGGGGTTTCCGTAATTTTTGTGGTTATTTGTTAAAAAAACTTCTTCAAAAAAAGATTTATTTCATACTATTAGTACTTAATAAAATTCGAGTTTAAATTGGTTAAACTGATATTTTATTTTTTAGTTAAATGTAAATTTAAATTGTCTAAAATAAAACAAGATAAAAGAATTTTTTTTTTAAATGATGCAATTCTTGTATTTGTAAAACTTTCCATTATTGGGTAAATGTAAATAGGCCAATCATTTGCCAAGTGGGGTGTGGGTCTTAGTTCAGTAGGTTGCTCAATAATGAGACGCATGCCATTCCACAGCCAAACGTGACGTGCAAACTGTAAACGCTTTTAGCTTCGGAACTCCATTTTTGGACTTCTGAACTGAACATTTTTATATTCGATTTTTTCGGTGATAAAAAGAGACAGAATACTGATTTTTTTTGTTGCTTACTAATAGCCATGAGACAAAGAAAAGTGTGTTTACTTACACATGTTATTACGTATACTTGTTATGTTGACATATAGTTGTTATATATGGTAAGGGTGTGTCCAAAAGCAACATGATCAGTAAAGAGCCAATGAACTTCCAGTAAAGGATGCATGGCCGTGCACCCTGATCTTTAGGTTTGGTTTGATTCATTAACGTCGCACTAGAGCTGAACAGTGGGCTATTGGCGACAGTGGCGAGGCGTGACTTTGACTTTTTGCGATGGTCATCGCCTCGAGCGGCATGTACCCTCACCCCGAGGTAATAGCTGTGCGACCGTCAACTGTTGTTGTAGTCACCCCCCCCCCCCTAATAAAAATTAAATAAAGTAAACAAATGCATTTCAAACTGTTTTTAATTGATAAAATATCGAATATTTTTTTTTAATTCAATTTTTTATTTTTTGCGTGGTCATCGGCGAATCTACCGATGACTGGACCCTTCGCCACTGATTGGCGACAGTTCGGGGCCTATCTCGAAGGAAAGACCCGGGAACGGTGCCTCGTATTTTTGAACCATGGTCAGATGACGATGGACCGTCTTTAGGAGTGTTCCACAGAGCAACGCATTTTCAATCGGGCCCTGCGTTAACAAGGAAAAACTTCGTTTTTATTCACCATATTCGGTTTTTTGACGTGCAATGCCATAATCATTTACATTGGACATCAGGAGAGAAACACCAGTTAGACTTTTAGGGTGATCTATTTCGATATTATAACTCCGTAAAAAATAGCACTACTTACTTAATTCGCCCTAGTTTGATAGGAAATTAGACGCCAATGCATATAAAATCTTGAAATATAGTAAAGCACAGACGGGGTGTGGACAGGGGTTCATGGTGTCAGACGAAACAGTACAATTATCTTCTTTCTGTTGGGTGACCAATCGCTTTTTGCTACAATTTTTTATGTAAAACTTTAGTTTATTTAAATTAGGCCGCTTTGCTATGGATTTCAATCAAAAAGAAGTTATAAATAATAATTTGAAAAAATGAATTTGAAGAAAAAAAGAAAGTTTTCTCATTGCTACTTATTATTTATATAACGACTTTTTTCGTTTATTGATGAAAAGAATAGTACAAAATTACATGTGAACTGGTTTCTTATAGCTAGAAAAACTTAAAACCAAGTTCAAGAGGGCCCACGAAACTTAATAAGGCGCCCTTCTGTTAAAGGCAGCCGTGACTCAGATAATTATGATAAATGCTAAATTTTATATCCTTTTACAATTTTAAATAGATTGTATGTTATATATAGTGTGATTGCGAAAGATATCACAAAATTTGGAAGGTTACATCTCCGCAGCCAATTAAGTTAGAGTAAGGTTTCATTTGGTTAGCAAGAAATGCTACAAGGAATGTTTTCATATATTTTCTCGTTGAGTTGACAACCACACAAAATAATGCTTTCAGGGTAGATTGTGTTTGTCAATATGGAAAACAAGCCTTTGCGAAAGCAAAATATCTAATCGAAAGCTTAATAAAAAAAAATCTTCTTAGCCACATCTCTTGCCTAACAAAATAAAACTCCAGAATATCTCTTCACAATGATATGTAGAATAACGCTCTAGCAGATATATAGTAACGGACCAATAGTTTTCGTGATAAATTTATCGTGTGCTGTTGTTTCGTTATTTAAGTTAATATGAAAATTGACCGACTCGCATGTTTAAACGAAACTAGGATTGCTTTAATTAAAAAAATATATAAGTAAGTGTTTTCTATTTTATTCGCATGTTATCATTTTGTTACAATTCAAGGAAACTTTTATTTGAGTAGTAAATAATAAAGAATTTCGATTCATGTATGGTTGTGGAAAATGTGTGTGTGGGGGGGGGGGGGGGGGTTACAAATCAGCTGCACTAAGTTTTTCGACCACGGGCCGCCACTGGTAGCTGCCTGCTGGTGTTGGATAATTTTCGAATTTTTGTGACTACGACCACCTCCACATTTGTTAAGTAAATTCTTATTGCAAGTTAAAATATATATATATATATATATATATATATATATATATATATATATATATATATATATATATATATAAGTAGTAAAAATTACTCTTATTAAATTAATTGCATATGTATAAAATTATCTTCCGCAAAAATATTATTTAAAAATTCATTCACTCCCAAGTTACAATGAGAGTGACACAAGGCAAAAAGAGCAGATCTGAAAATAATTATTTTCATAAAAAAAAAACTAGTTGACAAAAATGGCCACTTGAACAGCAACAGTCATATAAATAAATTTTATTTCCTAATTTATTACATAAGATTGTAATATTAAGTTAAACACCAGTAACAAAATATGGGCAATTGCACAAGTTTAAAAGTAACAAAGCACATGCAAAATCCATGTAATATGCCTAATGTCCTGTAATAGTTTTAATTTGTATCATCATACGGGAGGTAACAAATATTAATACCAGAAAAAAATACTTTTAAATTGCAATACTTAAACTTTAGTAACAAATAAAACCACACAACAGACCTAAATAGCAATTTTTTGCGAAAAATTGTAATGAGACATTTTGTATTGTTTTTGTAGAACTTGAAATGCGCCATGTCTATTTAAAATATATAAACTATCTAATGTTAACTTTAATGTATTTGTATTAACCATTGCATTCAAAGAACATCTTTGACATTTTCGTTTTTTCTATGGAACAGTTATATTCCCTTTTCTGTTCTTTTTTCCCCTAGAATTTTTTAATGCTCATAGAGGGGAAAAATCGTAATCTGTTTTGGATCTGCAAGTGAACAAGAGTTGAAAAAAATATTTGTTTTTAAAACTCAAGATTTTGTTATTCTTGTTTAATTTAAATAACAGTTAACCAAAAGAACGGGTCGTTATGTGGTCGCCTGAGAGGAGACATTGGAGTACAAAGAGTTAATACAAATACATTGGACGCAGATGGGTGGGTTAGCTGCAAAGTGGGGCAAGTTCTAGGTCCTCGTTCAATAAGTTGCCTAAATACGGAGTTGAATATTATTTCAAAAATTGAATAGCCAAGGATCCTAGTTCAATTTTGTGTAACTGAAAAATGGGTTTTTGTTTATTGATTGGAAGTTTACATCCCAAACTATAGATTCATACCATAATTGAAGACGTGAGTGTAAGAACCTTCGAGCATGAATGGACTGTAGTAGAGCGAATATGAAGTCATAATCGTGATGCAAACATCTCAGACCTAATGGTACCAGACACGTGACTTCTTTCCAAAATTTATGAATGAAAAAACGTTCACGATTGACTTGTAATTTGGAAATAGTAGTAAATGTGTTACTTCATGAAGTACAGGATATATTTATGAATGAACTAGAAAAAATTTATGAATGGATGACGTAATAAACCACGTGTCTGAGGCCAGACATGTTGGCCTCCCTTTGATGTTAGCGAGATTATAATTTTATGATTTCACTACTATGAGGGATCCATGCTCGAAGGTAAGAACTAGACAGTTCCAGTTTTCAAAATTGTTTAAACGAAACAAAAAACACTGTACGTTTTCTTGGATCGTATAATACAAAAATACAGCTCCGTTTCCTTTATACATATATATCTGTAGACATTGCTTAAAGCTGTCTGGTTCTTGCACCAATCGACAGTTGAATTTTTTTTCTTTGTAGCTTTGGTTTGGTTAATTAACGTCGCACTAGAGCTGCACAGTATGCTATTGGCGACGGTTCGAGGTATACTTCGAAGGAAAGACCCGGGAACAATGCCTCGTATTTTTGAACCGTAGTCAGATGACGGGAACAATGCCTGAACCCAACGCAACCTCAATAGGCGTCAGCACATTGGACCAGATCAGTTACCATGCACCAGCCCGTATACACGCCAGTATAATTAGTTGGATGCTCTAGACGACTTTCTAGTATTTTTGAAGCAAAGGCGGTAACCCTCCGATCGCAAAATCATGACTTTTTTACCTTTCTTTGTCAAGTCCAACAAATGGGCTCAAACTAGCAATCCTCTGATTACTAGCCGAACGTCTTTATCCACAGGGCAACTGGAGGCCTTTTTTGCCTTTATTAGAATAAGTAAAAAAGTGTATAGCAGAAAAAAGTGGAGCTGCCTGGTTCTTGCACCCATGTCTTCAATTTTCACAAAAAAAACAAAATGAGGAATTTACAGAAAGTTGCTAACTTTAGATTTGCTTTTCCAAAGAACTCTGCTTTTGGACCTACACCGCTTAGTAGTCAACCCACCCAAATTAAAATAACTGATGTTGTCTAAATTGCTATACAGTCAAATGTAGAAATTAATGTTTCTGATATGTTCTCATTAAGTTTTACTTTTTTTACAACAGATTAATAACTCATATAAACATATGAGCTATCACAGATACAATCAATTCAACACAAAAATTAGAATCAGAAATATAGCACTCTATATGAAAATATAAACACATACTTTTAACCAATAAGTATTTAAAAGGAATTTATACAGTAAATAACTCTCGACTTGGAGCAAGAAAAACCAAAGTCAATTTTATCAATTAAAAAAAACTATTTTGAATATATATCAATTTTAAACTGAAATAGAAACCAATGCTGTCAAACATCTCAAATCCTTCATATCAAAAATTCTGTAATTTTTGTAACATTGCAAAAAGACTTGAGCCTCAAACTTTGGAGCAATTTTTCTCAAAACTGTAAGTTACGACAGTGGTCCTTCCTTTTCCAAGTCACAGATAAAATATGATAAACTTAATGGCACATTAAAAACACTGCAAATGCAACAACAAACAATCATAAATAAACTTTAGAAATATTTACAAAAAAACCTAGATTAACTAAGTAAAATACAAACAAAAATTTCAACAATAAAATAAAATTGTATAATCAAGCCTGTCAAGTAAAGTTAAGAATATTAAAAAAAAATCTTACAGGTAATATTTGTGTGTTGAGGAAAGATTAAATTTAATGAATTAAAAACATTTTATAGCATTAATATATAAAATTTTTGGTTACATTTCTTTAAAGTATATTTTTCATAAAAACACAATTACAAATAGAATTATTTATGTGTTGAAAAAACCTTTTGCAATATATATAAAGAAAACCGATATTTTGATATTTAGTTCTATTATTACTTACTATTGTATTCCTCTACCTTTTGTATGAATCAAAATATCATGAATTTAAAAAAATTCCTAACAAACCAATAAATTTTCAATGTTTGTGTATGTTAACGTATATAAATAAAAAACTCTTATTAAACAAAAGAATATTAATACAACCTTAACTATAACTGGTAGATAGAAACTTTTGCTACTTTATATAATTCTACAACATTAACAAACGTTATTATTTTTAACACTACATATTATCTATTGTATTATTATAGTAAAAGATGACTGTAGATTTGCAAAGACGTTTGTATTGATGCAGTTATTTTAAGCATGCTATATGAAGAATTCGAATTTACAAAATAATTTAAATGCTTTTATAGTGTGAATGGACGTAATTTTGGAAATTTTATAAACAGGCAGGATCCATTAACATGCATAAAAGATATCCAAAAAGAATGTAATAAAATATTTAATTTTTAGCAAAAATGTATTGGTAATTACAACGGTGCATTGTTTAACTGCATAATTTGCACTTTAACTATTAAAACACATTCTTACTGAAATATAATAAAAATTAATTTAAGAATACATTTAATATGTAATGTACAAAACACAAGTTGGAACATCTTTTAAAATGAAACAGTAAAGTTGCATAATAAATAAATATTCGAAGACCATTTAAAAAATTTAGGCACCAAGTTGCTAATGATATTTTATAGTTTACAATAAATAAACTTTCGAATGCAAGATTAAACAATAAACTTTCAAATGCAAGACTAAACAATAAACTTTCGAAATATTCTATTTAAAAAAATCGTTTAATGGAACAGGCATTTTTTTTATTAGAAAAGAGTTTTCATAAAATCTCTTCAAATTGAGATTCCCTAAAATAATCAAACTTAATAATTATTATCAATAAACAGTTTTATTTATATTAAAATTATTAATTTATTGTTAACCCTTTGCACTCCAAGAACATCTTTGACATTTGCGTTCTTTCTACGGAACAGTTATTCCTCTTTCTGTTCTTTTCCCCACAATTTTTTAATGCTTAGATAGTAAAAATCGTAATCTGTTTTGAATCTGCAAGAGAACAAATTTTAAAAAAATATTAATGTTTTTATACACAAGATCATATTGTTCCCGTTTATTTTAAAAGAACTAGGAACCAAAAGAACTGGTTGTTATGTTGTCGCTCGAAAGGAGAGTTACTCTTCTTTCAGTTATTTGTCTTTCTGTTCTGTTTCGCTACATTTTTTTATGCTTACAGAGGGTAAAAATCATAATCTAATTTAGATCTGCAAGAACACAAGTTGAAAATAAAAGATTGATGTTTTTTATATGCAAGATCATGATGTTCCCGTTTATTTTAAAAGAACAAGGAACCAAGAGAACTGATCATTACGTTGTCGCTCCAAGAACATCTTTGACATTTGTGTTCTCTCTATGGAACAGTTATTCCTCTTTATGTTCTTTTTCCAACAATTATTATACAAAGGGTAAAAATCGTAATCTGTTTTGGATCTGCAAGAAAACAAGTTGAAAAAAAATACTTATTTATGTGTCCCAGATTTTTATACACAAGGTTACGCTGTTCCCGTTTATTTGAAAAGAACAAGGAACCAAAAGAACTGGTCGTTACGTTATTGTCGCTCAAAAGGAGACAGCAGGGTGCAAAGGGTTAAACAAGGATATTTTCAATAGCAACTTTCATAGTCAATAACACTCCAACTAAATATCTCCATATCTTCAGAGGGTGACCTAACCAATTTCAAAACATATACTACCTACATAATTACTTTTAATGTCATTAAAAACAACTATCACATAAATAACATCAAAAAGTAAAATTTTAAGTACTTGAGAGTTCAAACATTTTGCCCTCTCCATCTACCTAGCACAATTTGGAAGCCTTTAACACAGCATCTATACAGACTACTAACCATTCTTTTAAAACTATTTCACAGACATCAAAATTTAATGAATGTATTATAACCAACAGAACACACTTATATACCAACTTGTCACAAATATAGCAGCTTTTACCTCGCTCAAGAGATGTTTAATATTAAAATACTCTACTTTTAAAAGTTCGTAAGATCGATGAAGTAAAGAATACAACACTGAATTCTCTTTTGGAAATGGGAGGCCATTCAAGAATCATGCAGGCATTTTTTTGAATAATTACATTTACTTTTTTTTTTAATTAAAATTCATTTGAAAAATATGTCAAAATTATATCAAAAATTAATTTAAAGTTAAATAAGAAATAAAATATTTTACATTATTTTTATTAAAGCCACTTAACAAAACTTTATGATACATTCCCAGATGCAACATATCATTGAACAATCTAGAGCAGTTGACTATACTATGCAGAATACTTGAGGAGGTAGGCAAGAAAATGAATTAGTGCCAAAACTGTGCAAGTCCATTTTTAGCTAAATTTAGATAAAATGCTTTTTGTAAAAGAGGTCTTCTGTATTTGAAATGAAGAACATGGGTACAAAATATTTTGAAGATAAAAGAAAAGCAAATATTTTTTGTATACCAGATTTTTCAAAAACTAAAATTTGTGTGCAAAATATGCATGTGTGCATTTTAGGAGCCATTTCATTGGTTGTCGAATACTTTAAGGTCATGTTAAAAGTTATAAGAAATTAATTTTCGTTAGGGGTGTTTCAATATCCTATTCCAGGCACAGCCCAAATGTAGCCCGATTATAGCTTTAAAAATTAAAAGGTTGGTAATACATTAGAAAGGCATCTTATATTGGAGAAATATAATATTGAATAAATATTCGTTAATATGACAAAAATCTACAAAAAATTTTTGGCATTTCTGAGGTGCAAAATTGATTTTTAATAACTGTGAACAGAAATGCAATTGACCATGTCAAAAAGTATATTCAATTTTGTCTTTAATGCATAAGTAATGAAAAAAATATATAATTTAAATTCCTTCAACAGTGTGATTTAACTAACTGATGCTCTTGTACATGATATCAAGTCCACGGATCTCCAACATTTCCAGCACTCCACTGAATTTTTAAAATTCATAAACATATTCCAATTTAAAAAATATTTTTTTTTAATTGAAAGGTTTGGGGTACAACTGACGAGAGCCGTCTCTACAGAATTAATTAAAAAGTTTCCAATAATATAAAAGAGCATGGCACAAGAAAAAGTATTTAAATATCCAAGAAGAAGAGAAAACAATTTTACAAGTGAAAAAAAAATAAAGTGAGCGTTGGTGGGTTGAAACTGTTTATCTGCTCATGCATAGTTTTGGCACTAAAGTTTTACCAACGATGAACATATAATATTAAGTAAAGCAAATGTATTAATTACCTCAAATTAGTGATGGTTCCGTTTTAAATAATTTTGTTTGAAATGTATCCCATTGTTATTGCAATTTAAAAAAATACCTCATAATTTTTGAACGACCCCTTAAGTTAAGAACAATTATTAACAGCAAGCATCTCTTAGCTCACAGACTGTTGTTCAGAGTCGAGAAGCAAACCTTTCAATTCAGTTGGCGAGGACACGGGAAGAGAACAGGACTGTTTGTGGCAGACATACGCAGAGGATTCGCCAAACTTGGACTCGTCCAACTGTTCGAGGGATTTCAGTCGTTCGGAAAGCAGGTCTTTGGAGTCGTTGTTGGCTAGTAGGAGAATTTTGAAGGGGATGTAATGGTGGTGAATTTCTTTTAAAAGTTCTTGCGTGCCCTGGGAATCTTTGTTGCCAGTTATGATGATCTGAAAATACAAGAAATTAATTCTTAGATGGAAAACTAAATTAACAAAGAAGGTAAGATACTGTTATAGAGAGCATGTACTATTTCAACAATCTAATAGCTACACCTCTTCATGGTACAAAAGTAGTTATAGGACATCTGCGAGATGAATCTTCTAATGTGTGCAATAAAATGATTATCTACTACTAAATTTAAAAGTAAATAGATAAATATACTGCTATAAAAAATATGTTTAATAAGAGTTCGAAAATGTCTGAGCCATATAAATAAATCTTGTCTTTAAGAGCAACTATGCCTACTGACATCTCCAGATAAGTGGTTCTCTCTTAACTCAAACTGAAATAGCACCTGGGAGCCCTTTTTTTATGCTAATGGAAGACCCGCCGTTTTCTAGGCATGTACACGTTTCCATTTTGTTTGAACATGATAATGATGGGAACAAAAAATACTGAAATTTTTTTTATAATTTATTTAATTTCACACAATTTTTACTAAGAATACGGACACAGATTTATCTAACAAATACATAGAATAGATAATACCATAATCAAAAGTTTAACTACTTTTAGTGTCTTATTTGTACATTTAACATTCATTTAAACTCTTATGTAAACATTGTAATAGCTAGCTAGTGTTAGTGTTGCGAATATCACAATTTCAGAAAAGTTGCCAAGGGGAACTGCTCAATGCATTTGACTATATTTTCTTTATGACCCTGTTCAATGCATGACCCTGATTTATGAACCATATTGCCAGCTAAAAGCAGAATCATTGTATGTCCACCTTTGACAAAAAATTATATATTGATATCAAGTAAAGGTGGAGTCCAGCAATTTCCTTCTGCATTCCCTTCATTGCATAGAAAATTATATTGTGTAAAGTGCCTGACTTGATGATGTGGCTGAAACCTTAACTAGTACCGACTACTGAATCTATTGGGCTGTTCGGAAAATAAGTTTGTTTTTCCCCAACGGAAGACTTAATTGTAATTTTTCACAGCCAACTTCACACTTAAGCCGCATAATCATTGTATATTTTGAGCTGATATAGCAAGGCTTGCTTGTGAAAAAGTTTGATTGATTCTACACAGTAGTTTTTGGTTGGTACCCTTTCAAAAATGGTAAGTGAAAAGCAGCATTTTTGGTATATTTTACTTTTTTACTATCGAAAAGGTAAAAATGCTGTTCAAGCAAAAAAAAATTCCAATGTGTATGGAGAAGATGAATTGACAGAACACCAGTGCCAAAAGTGGTTTGCAAAATTTCGATCCGGCAATTTTGATTTTGAAGATGCACCACGTTCTGGAAGGCCAGTTGAAGCTGATTAAGACACAATAAAAGCATTAATTGATGCAAACCGGCAAATAACAACTCGTGAGATCGCTGAGAGATTAAAATTATTGAATTCGACCGTTCATGACCATTTGAAACGCCTAGGTTTAATCTCAAAGCTCGACATATGGGTTTCTCAGGTTCTTACGGGGGAAATTTTTTTTCATCGCATTGACGTCTGTGATTTGCTTCTCAAACATCAAGAAAATGATCCATTTTTGAAGCGCATCATCACTGGATATGCAAAATGGGTTGTCTACAATAATGTTAAACGCATGAGATAATGAAGTAAAAAAGATGAACTGGCTCAAAGCACTTCGAAAGCCGATATTCATCAAAAAAAGGTAATGCTATCTGTTTGGTGGGATTTCAAAGGAATATTTTTTTGGGGGCTTCTACTGGACAACACAACAATCAATTCTGAAGTGTACTGTCATCAGCTAGACAAATTAAATGATTCACTTAAACAGAAACGGCCAAAATTGATCAATGGAAAAGGTGTAGTGTTCCACCAAGATAATGTGATACTTCATACAAGTTTGATAACTCGCCAAAAGCTTTTACAGCTAGGATGGGATATACTGCCACACCCACCATATTTCCAGATCTGGCATCTTCTGATTATTATTTGTTCCGGTCTCTACAAAAAATTTTGATGGTAAATCCTTTACTTCAAATGAGGAGGTCAAAAATCACCTGGATCTTTTTTTTACAAGCAAAGAGCAAAAATTTTATGAACTTGGAATCATGCTACTGTCAGAAAGATGGTAAAAGGTATTGGATCAGAATGGACAATATATAATTCAATAAAATATTTATTCACTATAAGAAAATTGTCTTTTATTTTCATAAAAGAAACAAACTTACTTTCCGAACAACCCAATAATTTCCCCTTTTAAAACACGATCAGAGAAATTTATCCCAGCCAAGCTTGAGTGTACAGGAATTTTATTAGACTTATATAATGGTTTTCTCACATCATAAACTTACTTTTTGCTTCATAAGAACAAATTATTAATGGAAATTCTAAGGAACTTTAAAGGAAATTCAATTCTATAAACAATAAACATACAAATTGGTTGGTTGAATTAATGTCACACTAGAGATCTGCACAGTGGGCTACTGGTGACGGTTTGGGGTCTATCCCAAAAGAAAGGTGAGGGAACTGTGGTAAAAATTTAAAAATTACTCTTCCTTCCCTTACCTGCTTAAAATTGGAAGAATAGAACATTAAACCGCACAGCATTTCTGGTAGAGCCATAGGCAACATTATCATTCTATGGCTGTACAAGGACAGAATTTTCACTGCTTTGTCTTGTAGAGTGATGTCCACAAGAATATTGGAAAGACGTAATAAGTTGCACACCGCAACAGAATTCGGGTTTGGCTCAGCACCGTCCTGATCTAGATATGAAATCAAGAGATAAGCAAGACTGCTATATACTTTTATTAATGGGTTTTCATTTTTATTAGGTATTTATAAATTATTAGGAATACATTTTCTAAAACTGCTTTTTACTAATAAAGGATAGCTTTAAAAAAATTATAATTTAAGGGTGTTCAAAACTCAAAATTCGAACCCCACACAATTTTTTTATTCCATTAAAAAAAAAGTAGGAATAAAAAAGACACAAAATTTAAGTTCTACAAATACCATAAAAATTCTCAATTTCTGAGTTGAGTTTTAGCAAAATGCCATTTACATTTAGACTGTCTTGAAAATCTTAAATAAAGAATTTAACTATGGTATGAATTTTTTCATAAATTTTAACCTTAAATTTGTGTACTTATAAACTACTTGTTATAAATGGAATGTTTTAGACACACTTTTCAACTACTTTCCTTTAACTTGCCTTTAGCAATTACGCAAATGCATTTAAATTCTGATGCTATAATCTTTTTCAAATATTTTATACTGAATTGCACTGTAATTTTGAAGTTAAATACTTTTTTAATTTTTCAAATCAGTGTAAGAAGCTTTAAGAAGATAATAAAAAAAATTTAAGTGTAAACTTTTACAAAAAATATCTTCATCTTTTTAAACGCAACTTTTTAATATTTGAAGGGTCCAGGGAAAACACCACTTTACATAATATTTTTCGAAAATGAGACTTCAGTGCCATTTTATAGCTTTCATGGAATACTATCACAACATGCATTCATTTATAGGGTAGACACACAAGCCATAAAAAAAGGCGATAAAGGTTTGGTTTGTATAAGGAAAAACTACTTGACTCCACTTTCAAATGTATTTTCCTCAAAATCTACTTTTGATCTGATGAAGCTAAAAGCTATTGGATCCAAAGAAGCTATATTCATTTATAGTAAGTTTTGTTTAATTCACATTAAAATCAAACATTTTTAATCAAGGTTTAATAAAATTATTTAAATTATAGTCATTCCAAGGACATTCTAAGAACCTTTTGGTAACTTGAAAGTTTCGAAGGACCCTTTGGACAAATATAAGTTTCTAAGTATTTTATAAAGGCCCTTATGAACATGTAACAAAAATAAGGAATTCTTAAGGACAGTACAAAGTGGTGTACACATAAAACTTATATGATTAGTGGAAAAGTTATAAATCATATTAATACATAACATCTTCTTATGAGTATCTACACTGTTAAAAATACATGGTCATTTTTGAAGGAAGTTTTGACGAAACAGACACTTGCTAAATGCTTCAATTAAATATTTCATCAAATTGCAAAAATTCATTTTGTCTTTTTTTTTAACAAAATTTATTTGGTCGATAATAAGGACGATTTTAAATAAATATCGACAGCCCGACTTGGACCAGGGATCTCCTAATCCGAAGCCATGCACACTACTGTCCGAGCCAGAATACATACAAGAACCAAAATCAAGACTGAATGAACTGATACCAACGGAAAGGAAACAGAGTAAATTACTTTCGTTAAAAATGTGACAGTTCTTATTTTGTCAAACATCACGTGATTTAATTACGAAATAATTGTCAAAATTGACGAAAATAGCCTTGACGAATAGCCTTGCAGAATGCTCATAAATGAGAGTATTATTTCTGTGAGTATATATCAACTAAAAATTTTTCATTGCAACCCTGTCTAAAGCTGTGTTTACCTTCCTTCAATCTGAGGACAATGGATGCATCAGTAGAGACACTATTGTAGTAGCCCCCATCAGCTGCATCCCAGAACAGGCAATCTTGCGTCACTTGCAACTTGGAGGCCCACTCCAGGCACCAGGGATCGCAGGTCGCTTCGTAGAGGTCGAGAAGGCCCCGGACCAGGAAAGTGTAGTCCTCTAAAACACCAGGGATCGGACTCAGGCTAAAGAAGAAATAAGTAGCTGAGTGTTTAAGTGAATAGGTGGTTACAATCTTTAGATGGTCTCACAGAACCAAGTTGGCAAAGTGCGTACCACTACCTTCTAAAAACACTAAATAAAAATAAAAATTTCAAATATAGTTTATATACTAAGTGCAATAAATGTATTGAATGTTTCTTTCAAAAAATATATTAAAAAATGCTATTATATGTATGGGGTTTGTACGCATTTTCCGAAAATAAAAATAAGATGTTTCTAAGTACTTTTCAAGAACCTAAAAAACAATTTATGCCTTACCTTATATTTTAAGGTAAGCTACTTGTATACATTTGAAAGAAAAAGTCACTTATTATAAGCTTAAAATATTAAAATAAATTAACATAAAAGAAGAACAATTTGCAGGATTAGAATTTTTTGCCTGTATCTTTTTTAGAACATGTGAGCAGATTTTACCAGAAATCCAAAAATTTGTTAATAAAATTTCAAAATTTAAATTATTTAAAAGCCAAATTAAACATAAAAAAAGATGCAAAAAAAGTTTGTACATAAGAACATGTTTTAAATATTTATATTATTTTAATACATTACTGAATGCATTCCATTTATAATTATAAAATTAAAAGATAAAATAATTAATAGTTTAAAACAAATATACAACTTACATTTGAGCTACAGTGCCGTTAGTGCCTTTATAAGCACTTCTTAGTAGACAACTGCTCTCCTCATTGTACAAGTGCTTACGTAAAAATTGAGCTGCCTTCATGGCGCAATGAGCGTATTCTTCGTCTTGAAGAACTTGTGCTGCTCTTGCAAAGCCACTGATCATCAGACCTAATGATATATTTATAAATAAATTATTTGCAAGAATACAAATAAACGCTAAAAAAAATTTTAATGCTTCAAGTTTATGCCAGAGTAGGGAATAATTTTTAATTAATAAAAATTTAGAAAATAAAAATTCATTACCATTCCAAGAAGTAACAAATTTGTCGTCCATGTGAGGTTTTGGTCGTTTCATTCGAACCTCAAACAGAAGTTGTTTTCCTTTAGACAAAGCCTCTTTAAAAACGCTCAAATCAATTTCCAGACTTTTGGCACATTCTTCTGCAGTGGCTTTTGCTATTAGCACATTTTTCTCTTTTAACTCGTGATGTGGATCCTGTAAAAAAAAAGTATAATTAACAAGGTGAAGCATCCTTTTTGTCACAACAGCAGGAAATAATATATAAAAACTTTCAAAACATATTAATTATTAATATTTTTTTAATGCATTAAAAATTTTATTTAATAAAATAAATCTTTAGACAAGATCTGATAATCAAAGCTTTTAGAACATTTACGAAAATATGTATAAATATATTATACACACTGCATTAATTCATTAAAATGTACATGGTAAAACTTGGCATGTTATCATTAAATGGAGTTGTATAAAAGTATCTATAGTAATGAAAATATTCGTAGTAAATGAATATCTTTCAACGTCTTATATATATTTTAAATTATTTCAGAAGTCAAGTTTTGATTCAAATGTTACTAGAAAATTTGAAATCACTCTTTGGAACATGTAAAACCTGAATAAATAACTTTCGCAGTAATTTTGCTAAAAAGCATTCAAATGGGTAATACTAATCAATAATTTTTTCTGCAAGTTGACTCGTTTTTTTGTGTGTGGTGCTGCGGCCTATGCGTAAATCCAGCCCTGATCAGGACATTATTAACTAGGTTGATGAATTTTATTATTATAATTATTAATAACACTAACTATCAGGCCAGAAACATCTGTTGCCCATTATATTCAAAGCACAAAAACAATTTTGATTACATTTCACTTTCTAAAGAATTCAAATAGGCAAAAAATATACTTGATAAGGATCCACATTTCCATCTGCCTCCACATTGAAGTATTTACAAAACACATCAGCCAGAGTGAGGGTGGAATTGGGTACAGTTTCTGTGGACAAATGCTCCCGTATCTCTTCTTCCGTCCACACGCAGAAAGCGCCTTCCTTCTTGCGTTCGGCGGACAGAGACGGCAGCGAATCTGCATCTTCTGCACTGTAGAAGCCCCCATTCTGGGAAAACAAAAGAAACCCTTAAGGAACCATCTAAACTTTTTTTTTAGATATTTGACTTTTTGAATTAAAGTTTGAATGTATATTAGTTAAATTTTTATAAAAGAACAATATTTCACACAAAAATTCCATAACTGTTTATATTTTTTTCTTCAAAACTTAAACTTAAGTCATGTTTCTATTAAATTTTAACTATTTATTTGAGGAAATTACTTGATAAAAGATAAAATTAATTTAATAACAATACTACTGAGATTATATTTTAAGTCCTTTGTAAATTATTAGGCTTCCCCACTCCACCCATCAGTTTGGACTGATCTCACTGCACCAAATGCAACTTTGTTTATGTGACTAATAGAATAAGATAAGAAAATATGTGTTTTGTTTTTTTGCTGAAATAGATCTTTGATTTTACTAATAACAAAAATAAATGTTCTCATTAATCTAACTATTCAAAATACTATCAAGAAACTACATACGCATTTTTTTAGTTAAAAATATTAATTAAAAAGTTTAAAACAAAGGTCAAATAATTACCACGTCACACAGGTCTCTGGAAACATACTCCAGTATGTCCCGAGCCACTTCTGCAAAGAAGTCATCTTTTGTAATTTGGTAAGCCTCTAAATAGGCAATGACTAGTTGTCCTTGGTCGTACAGCATCTTTTCAAAATGAGGTACATGCCAAAACTGATCAGTAGAATATCTGTGAAAACCCTGCAAGGACGCCAAACAATATTATTACTTTAAACATTAACAATGAAGTCACGACTTAAAAATGTTTTAAGCAATAAATAAAATAGTTAACAGTTACAAATAGTTATTTTAAATGGCATTATCTAAAACCTTTTGGGCTTTATGAAGCATGTTAGATTAGAGTTGACCTTCCTTACTATGACCCCAAAATTTTAACAATCCCTTCCCCATTGTGACCTACCTTGAAACAACAATCAGTTTATTATTATTATTTTATCCCTTTACAGTCAAGGAACATGTTCTTTTTAAAGAGCAGTTACATCTGATTACTGTTATTTTCCTCAATCAATGCCCTGATGATACATAAGTAATGTCATACTTTTAAATGGTGTCATATAAAGAACAAGTTAATTAAATAAAAAGTTTTTTATGTTCAAGAACATGCAATTCATGTTCAATTTGATGCACAGGAACAAAAGAACAAGTTGTTATTTTCTATGACTGAGTCACATCTTGATCTTAAAGGATTAAAAAATTACAGCGACCTTTCTTTATAATGACCATCTTAATTAGACACATGTTTAAAGAGTTGAAATTAAAACTTTAAATACCTTAAACCACTGAGGTTTTATTTTATATATTAAAGGTATTTTGAATGCTTGGGAGTTTAAATATTTTTCCTGTGTCTGCATTTTAAATAATTTTTAAACTTATTGGTAGCAAAAAACGTAATCATTGTAGTCCATTTTTTTTTAACTTTCCGAAAGCGCAAAGAAGATTTCGACCTTGGGCCTTTTCCATATTCGGGCCAAACTTTAAATCTGCACCACAAAATTATTATTTGGAAGGAACATGTAATATTTGTGCAAGAGGAAAGAGCTAAACTCCACCTTTAAATTGATACCAAAATATCATTTTTGTCAAAAAGGGACATACAATAATTGTGCTTTTACCAATCGATATTAATTTTAAATATTGTCTTAAGAAGCTTAAGACAAAATATATGAAAAATATTGCAAAATGGACTGTTTTATTTAATGAATTAAAAAATGGATTACATAACTGCAAAATACGGGATGACAGGACGTTTTAATTTGACAGTCAATTGGTTAAAGCACAAAGACATTAAATACTTCAAAACAGACAGTGTATACATATATGAATTTGAAGTATATTTAATACTTAAAAGTATACAATCAATAAAATTAATAGGGATTTGTACCATAATGTAAAAATTAAAAAAAGCATAAATTGCTATTTTGAGAATTTACAATCCTTGTTTTGTACATTTTCTTTTAAAAAAAAGTTTCTAAAATAATATAATACATATATATATTTTAATTAAACATTGAAAAGTGTAATAAATTTAAAAAAAAGTTAAGGGCTTTTAGCAGCTTTAAATAAAAAGTATTTAAGGATGCTATAAGAACAGGCAAGATAATCATAATGTTATAAGTTATATGAGACTATTATTAGGTAAATACTTTGGCAATGTGATCATGTATTCCACCCCTTGCCATCATTTTCAAAGTGTGCAGAGCCATTTCTAATGATTCTTTACCATCTTTAGACTCAGGATTAGTAGAATACATCCGGAACAAGAAATTAAATATTACTATAAAGAATATAATAACAGTCATGAGTATACAAAATAGTTTTAAATATGAATGTTATTTAAAAGTTACACAAGAGAATGTTATTTTAGTAAAAATGTTAAAAGGAATTTAAGAATATAAATTAGATAGCTTAGACACATCTTAAAAATAAAATTTATTTACAAGAAAAAAAAAATTGTATGGATATAAATTTTCAGTAGTTAATTTAAACAGAAACAATTTGAAAAAGGGAGTTTTTAAGTGCTATAAATATGTGGCTGGTTGTGTGGGGTTTTATGGCACAAGGGCCAAATATGGCCAAGCTGCGCCAAACACAAGGTAATTAAAACCAACATTATATAAATATGTGTGTGGAGTTTAGAAAAATTTTACAACTCAAGACTACTTTAATTACCCCTGATATAGCTAAGAGAATGCAGCGCCACTGCAGTTCTTTCATCTTTCTTTCTCTCCCAAGCAATTCACAGAAAGCATTGCCACTTCTCCAGTGTTTATACCCCAGAACCAATGGAGATCTTCAACATTGAGGCCCACTGAAATGAACGGCTGATTCCGATAAACACTGACTCTACAGAACTTATTCTTAGCGAAAAAAGACGTTTGTCCCACTGCTCAACTTCTATAGCAGTTTTAATAGCAATGTTACCCTTAAATGTAAATCTATAATTGTTATACTTACATCATTAATATTTTTTTTCTAAATACAATGGCACAAATCAATTTATTTATAAACTTTAGACCTAACCTTCTGATTCTAAACTAAATGGAGTCAATGATAGCGTGGCCGCAAAAACAACTTACAATGGACGCCGCAAGAATTTCTAATTATAGGCTTCCTATTCCTTTAAAATTATTTTAGACATTGCTCCCGATATTTTAGATTGTTTTCATTTTATTAAAATATTAAGATAGAAACATTTGTTTTATATTTATTTATTCTAACCCTTGAAAAAATTAATAAATTTTTGTTTGTATATCTAGCTTGTAAACTTATTTAAATAATTTAAAATATTATAGATATAGCAAAATTTAAAATTTAGATTCATACAATGTTAAATTTGGATTTAAGGCTGAATTTTCTAAAAAAAAAATACGGGCAAGTAAATATTTTTTTGATTTAACACTGTTACAAACAATAAGTTTATTCTCAGCAATGAGCTACATAAATGTATGGGGGGAATACTCCCATAAATGGAACGTAGAATTTGTGCGTGGTGTCAGCGATTGTGGAAGACAAGGTGACAAAATATTTCCCCACAATTGTAATTAAATATAATTAATGAATTTGTGAATACAAATTCCTTTTTAAAAGTACAATCTTCCCATTTCTCCCTATGGTTAGCAGAAGCAAAACTGTCTTTTTGCCACTTTGCCACCAAAGAGTGTCATGTTTAGTCTGCACCCCAAATTCTTTTGGTTTAGTGATTCTCAGTTGATATAACAAATCTAAAATCTGAATT
Organism: Troglohyphantes excavatus; assembly: GCA_963932185.1. Taxonomy (NCBI): domain Eukaryota; kingdom Metazoa; phylum Arthropoda; class Arachnida; order Araneae; family Linyphiidae; genus Troglohyphantes; species Troglohyphantes excavatus. The sequence continues at coordinate 10,934,425 of OZ010666.1, read as the reverse complement.
TTTAAGAGACTAAAATAAATTCTATCATATATTGACTAAATTACCAGGTTGGGGGAACTTTGGTGCATTTCCAAAGCCTCCATACTTCTTGTCATACGATTGCACAAGCTCTTCCTGACAGCTTTTAACGCACTCAAGGCCAGGCGGTGCTTTCCCAGATTCCGAAAAGGCCTTCAGACTCATGGACTGTATTATAATCTCCAGAATTCTGCTACCCTGGTCCATGACTTTTTCTCTGTTTACTTGCCACTGTAAATATACAGAAAAAATAAAATATCTCTGAGGTTTAAAAAAAAATACTAGTCATGTACTTGGGTATCTATAATATTTTAAAATTGAAATCCGAATAATGTTTCTCCTACAAATTTGGAATATGCTAAAATAGCAATGGACTAAATGGAAAATGTGGCATTCTACTCGTCACATTGATTTGGTTATGGCTATTCTTTTTTTAATTCGTATCAGTTTTCTATCGCATATATTAATAGTGTTTATAACACCATTACACAATCTTTTATAACTTTCATTTGATAATATTAAGCCATAATAGTTTAACTTAAAAATAAATTAATATTAAAATACTGATATATAGCACAAATATTTAGATAACTCAACAGAATTTAATAATTTTCTATAATACTGTTAATGATTTTCAGTAATAGGAAAAATTAAAGAAATACATTAATAACTTTTCCTTTTATAAAACTAACTTCAGCAAATTTCAGAAACAATTCTGAATACACCATTGACAAATTGGACTAGAAAAAAACTATTTTATGCTTATAAAATTTAATATTATCAAACGTGACACACTTTTATCAATTGAAGATTAATGTTTTGGAGTCTGGTTTCCAAGGTTGGCCAAATATGGTCAAGCTGCGTCAAACACTAGATAAACCAACATTAAAATTCTAAAAATATACACATAAACAAAAACTTAATTTTAAAGAAGAGGTAAAAATTCTGCACAATTAAAAAAGATAAATAGTTATGAATGAGGTGGATGATTCAATAAATATGACAAAATGGGAGATGATGTATTAAAAAAGCGGTTATATAAAATTCTAAAATGGGCACAAAAAGTTAAACTATGATGAATGGGGAGAGGCTGGTTTCAAGATTCGTAAAAATATTTAAAGGAAGTAAATCATAGAATAAAGCTATATTTGTGTGGTTATAATAATAATTTCTAAACATATAAAGAAGAAAAAAGAACTATGCATTATTAAGTCATAAAATATGACAAAATAAATATATGTGATTACTAGGGATGAACCGGATAGTGGTTTTGCCGGATACCGGATATCCGGCGCACATTACAAACCGGATATCGGATATCCGAACTGGATTTTGCCGGATATCCGGCAGTTTCTTTTTTATGAAAATATCTTCTCATACACACTAGAAAATACGGAAATCGGTCAAAAATTACAAAATATTTTTTTATTTTATAATATTCCCCAATTACTTACCCTTAAGGTGATACCAAGATTGAATAAACATTCAAAAAACTTTTTTTATTTACAAAGGGTTAGTCTAGGGTGCTGCTAGCAATGGGCGTATGTTTTGTACACTTTAAACTCGATTTTTGAATAATTGTATTTTTACCATATGCCCTTTCATTCCAAACATAAAAACTCGAGTTGGCTTAAACTTTTGAGAAATTTATTTTTATTCTAACTTTATATTAGTTGTGAGATGTTATGACCCTCCACCATAACGATTCATTAAAAAAAATTAATAGAATTTTAAAGTTAAAAACGAGAAAAATTCAAGGGAGAATCTGCACACTGTTAATACATTGGTAGAATTTTCAGGAAAATACTTAAATACCATATTCTTAGCAAAGATAATTGACCGCCAAAAAAAAAATCTTCGATGTTTTATTCATCCGGATATCCGGCTTGGTAAATTGGATATCCGGCACTTTACTTCCGGATATCGGATAGTTACCGGATAGTTAAAAATCAGCCGGATAGGCCGGATACCGGATAGTTACCGGATATCCGTTTCATCCCTAGTGATTACGATTATAACTTATAATTATTTTAAAATATTTATGCAACTGTAAGAATTATATGTTCTTAACCCTCTGACGGATAAGCCAAATATTGAATATGGAGGTTTGTTTTTACACTACACAAGTGTTTAATTTATATTTCTAACACATTCCCGTGAAAAAAAAACATTTTAAAAATGAATTGTTTCAGTAGAGAAGTATTTCGGAAGGGAGAGTCCTCCCAATGCCTTAAATGAAAAAAAATTCTGAAAATACAGATTTTTTTTATGAACTTTTATATTATGTGTACTTATGTGGGGAAACTGTTCATGCACATGTCTGTATCTACCAGGTGATTAAGATATCATATTTGAACTAATAGGCATGTCTGAATGCACCTTTAATCCTTACCTGTTGTGCAATATGGGTGAGTATAGTTTTAAAGCCTGGCTGCCCATAGTACCTGTCATCAGGGGGGAAGTATGTTCCTCCCAATATGGGTTTGAGATCAGGTGTGAGCCAAACACTCATGGGCCACCCTCCTCCCCCAGTGGTTGACTGTGGAGGGCAAAAAGAAAATAGTTAAATTAGAACACTCTGCAATGATTTCATACAATTCCATACAGGGTTCGAAATTACTGGTCGTTAGCCATACTTTGCACTTAAAAATTTCCGTTTGACGACCATAATTTGACGTCCAGCATGATTTTTGATACCTAATGGTGCTTTCCAATAATTACACGAATGTTTTTCATTAATTTTGTTAGTAAATGGTGATACTTTTAGAGTAAAAATGGGAACATGCTTTCCAATTTTATGCAAAAGAAGCTTTAACGATTAAAAAATTTCATAATAGGTGACAACTCTGCTTAAGCCATTTTAATTATTTTAAAATTACAACTAAGCAGACCATTTTGGCAACTAAAAAAAACTTTGATAACTGCCAATGACGCTTAACTTTTATCTCTAAATTTCGAACCCTGGTTCCATAAATACCACATTGATTTTTTTTTATGTTTCTCAAAATCGTTAATAGATATTAAAAATTAATTTGATTTGCCTTTAAAAAATATTTAATTTAGTATTCATATCAGCAACTAAAAATTATATAGAGAGCTGACTGTGGATTTGTGAATATAATAACTAAGTTATAATAACTATGGAACTCATTTCTTCACTTGAAAATCAGCACAGTATAACAGCTATTATAAGAAGAGTTACCAATCTAAGATATTTAAATTATGGTACTTCCTCATTTCAAATCAATTAAACAATTGGTGCGACTTAGGTGGTTTTATGTGGTTAAAGTTTATTGTAATTTTTTTAGGTTAATTTACCACTTAGATTAGATATAAGACTATTAGTTTTCTTAATAAGCAAAATAAGTCAGCTTAATTGTTTATGCAATTATATCCAAAGTGAAATTGTTTTTAAAAAAAGGACTGTCCTTAATTACTAGTAAAATGAGTGAACATTACAAAACTTTCTTCCACATTAAAACACTGATAATCAAAATAATTATTAGTCTATTTGTTTCACTATGGTATGGCATGTGTAAAAACAAATTCTTATCATAATAGCTACATCTTCTTGCTGTGAAAGAATATATGTTCCTCCAAGATGATAGTTTAAATTTTATATTACTTTTACATATTTCTGACAACTTCAAATTTAACATATTCTATGAAAGAGAATTTTGAACCTCTAGTAAACCCCTTTTAACTTACCACCTCCTTTTACAAAATCACCCCTTTGATTTCTTTCATTTCAATCCCCTTTTAAACCATCTATTTAACCCTCTAGTGCATAGTGTAGCATATATGCTATAAAACTTTAAAATGACCGCTAGTTGCATCTATTGAGTTTTATGTTAACTTTTATAGTATTGTCACATAGGGAACCATGTGCCTAGTTCTTATAATCGCCACAAAGTCCCTTATCTTTATAAAATGATTGTGAAAAACGCAATCAATTGCTTCGTGGTCTATTGTTTTAAAACTGGCTCATGAAGGTGAAGTTTTCTAAGATTGTTTTATTATTTATCTGGCTTTACAAAAAATCTTAGCTAATACCAGTGGTGTGTAGATTGTATTTAACTATATTTTAATACTTTTTGAAAATTATTTTAGTAATTACACATGATTTTGCATATATGCTACACAATGGTTTTAATTATTTAATTAAATAGGCACTTAGAGAATTTTTTTAATGTTTTTGCAGCGGTCCAGGGGCAAAAAGAAAACGAAAAAAAATTCATTCATTCAAAAATTAAAAATTATGAACTAGAGGGTTAAATTACTTATGTTAATTTGTCTACCTCCCCTATCCTTAAAACTCTATTTCCCAGGCCGTCTGTGTTCTTTTCATTGCACTTTTAAATCCCCGATTGTATTCTGGAAGGCAATTCTTTCTGACTACTGGAATTTCACTTTTGTTAAATCAAAAGAATCCAAGTTATCTATGTTTCATTCTCACAACTCAATTTACCACATCTTCCACACTTGTACGCTGGCGGACAATTGCTGGACGGATGACAATAGCAACAATAGCAACCACAATATGGAAGGCAGGAAATTGTGGAAGTTAGCGTAAGTGCGGGATACAATAAGACATGTTGTGCGTATGCAAATTTTGGATTGCCGAACTTGTTCGCTACGTGATAGTGCTGATAAGCGATGTAAAGGATTTGACGTGCGTTGACCGCTGTTGTTCAAAAGCAAATTTGAATAGGAAAGAATCAATTGATGAACTTGCAATTTTCAGTATGTCTTCCCGACATCACTTAGATGATTTTACGCGTAGATGTATTATTGGCAAGATTGAAGAAGGACGAAAAATAACAGATGTTGCCAGGGAGTTTGACGTCAGCCACAGTGTAGTTTGAAAGCTTTGGAAATCATTTCAAATAACTGGAAAATTTAGCAAACGTCACAGGGGAGGTCGTGTTTGCAGTACGGCGCCTGGAGAAGATAGGTACATAGTGCTATCGACAAAAAGGAACCGACGCAGCACAGCTCGTAAGGTAGCAAATCAGTTCCTCTCTGCTATTGGCAAGCGGATCTCCCGAAAAACTGTAGCCAGACGTTTGCAACAAGCAAGACTATACGCTTGCCATCCTGTTGTATGCATCCCATTGTCCAAACGTTATCGTACAGCCCGTTTGCAATGGTGTCGTCAGCATTGCAATTGGAGGGAAGCGGACTGGGCTTGCATATTATTCTCAGATGAAAGTAGGTTCAGTCTGTCGTCTGATAGTCAACGATAACTTATCTGGCGTGAGAATGATACTGTATTGCCCGGAAAACATACAAGAAAGGGACCGATATTCTACATGTAGTGTCATGGTATGAGCTGGCATCATGATCAATGGCCGTACGTCTCTCTATGTGCTCCAACTGGGACTATGAATGGCCAACGATACATTAATGATGTTCTGCTGCTTCATGTTCGCGTGTTCCGTGGTGCTGTCGATGATAGATTTGTTTTCATGGTTGACAACGCAAAGTGTCATCGAACAGTCGCTGTCTCTGAGTGTCTAGGGAGCGAGGGTATTCAACGCCTCGTATGGCCAGCACGTTCTCCAGATCTGAATCCTATTGAAAATGTGTGGGATGCTTTGGGGAGGAGCCTTGATGGTCGACAATGCCCTCCAATAAACAAGAACACCATCATCCATGCACTAACGGAGGAATGGGATAAATTACCTCAACAGCTGCTGGAAAACGCTGTGCAAAGCATGACAAGGTGTGTGGGATCTTGCATTGCCCTCCATGGTGGCCATATCCCATATTGACATTATACGCCGGAACATCTGCGGACTGTAATTGCATTTTTTTCATTTTTACGTATTCAGCACAAAATGACCATTTTGTTCCTTTGAACACTTTTTAAAGCCTTCTAGATTTCAGAGCACAATAAATTATCTTTATTGTAATGTCCTAGCATTCTGACATTATTTTATTTCACTTGGCATTCAACCACGCTTACTTTTTTATGCGATATATAGCCGTTTATGATCCGTGCTTAACAATTGTCCACCAGTGTAATTCTCTTTCGGAACCCTACCAGAAACTTCAACCAATGGTGTGTGTTCTCGCCTTAACAAATCCCTACCATTTATACAATTACATATGTTGTATCTGAGGTTCCCCTTAACGGGGAAGATTCTGGCTCTTTTTGCTCTGACTGCCTTACTGTCATGACCTGTGCTTCATGAGCTCTGAGACTAATAAAGATTCTTAGCCTTTTTTTTTAACTCAAGCCTTCAACTGCACTTGACTTAGAATTCAACCAACTGTAATCCTAATATTTAATTATATGTATACAAAATCAAAATATAAAACAATTAAATATGTGCCTAACGAAATTATAACAGGTGTAAAAATAAGTAATCAACTATATTTTCAATTGGGGTATTAAACTAGATTTAAAAGGCGATATTTATTTCCTGTATCAAGTATTTTGACTTTTTATTTTAAGAGCGTTTTTTTTTTCTCAACCACAATATGCTAGATGGAGCCAACAAATTAAAAAGTGGCCAATTGCCAAACATGAATGAAATTACATAACAAGTTTACTTAAGACATAACAAGTAACTTAAAAAGTCGACAGGAAGACAGGCATAAGCTTAAGTTAAAATCTTACCTGCACAAAAGTCATGTACACTTTGTCCACATCTGGCCGTTCTTCTCTGTCAACTTTAATGTTGATAAAATTTTCATTCATGACGCTAGCAATTTCTTCATTCTCGAATGACTCTCTCTCCATAACATGGCACCAATGGCAAGTGGAGTAACCCACTGAAAAGAATAAGAAATGTTTCTTTTAAAGAAAATAAAGAGTGCAATACTATTGACTGCGAATTAAAATGAACATTATACAGAAATTGATTTAAAAATTAGAAAGACCAGGAAAAAGATAATAGAATTGTTTATTTCAGAAACAAGTCAATATTTTTTTTATTTGATTTCTTTTACGGAATCGGAATTTCTAATGAACATATTTTTGTCAACAATCCATCCAAATTCCATTCCATTTTATGGATTATTTTTCGCAGTGAATATTGCATTTAGTGCAGAAACAAGACAAGTGATATTAAATAGCGCATTCAGCGTGAATGCAAAATTGAATCATATGTTAACAAGTTTCTGAAATTGAAAAAAAAATGTATTTTTTACGGAACCAGAATCTCATATGGAAAACACATAGTTTTGTGCACAATGTTGTCAACTACCAAATAAACTTTAAAATGAGTGTTTTTACAGCAAAAATGTATTTTATTACAAAAACTAGCTAACTGCAAAATTGTAATTTTTTTTTTTAAAGCAAGAAATAAATATTATAATTTAATTATAAGAAACACACACGTCGGGAAGACTAATACTCTAAAAAATTTTAAGTACAAATCTACATACATATCAAAATTTTCTTTGTTTACAAGAAAAAGTATAACTAGCTAGATTCTAAAATAAACGATTCAATTATGATGGGCTTACACAAATCAATGTAATACAATTAAATAGTAAATGTTAAAAAAATTATTATGTTTAGAAAAATACTGTTGAATAATGTTATGTATAAACACTTTTTAAAATAAGACATATATATAAAGTATTCAAAAGTTGATATATTTTAAATTGTAAGAAAACAAAATATGGATTGTAGAGAAATTTAATGAAAGGATTATTTTATTATAGATTAACAAAAAAACAATTCAGAAATGAATAATATACATCTGAGCAACTAACCATTTAAAATTTCTACATTAAGGAAATACATTTTAGGTGATTTATAATATGATGAATATTTTGCTAAGCTATAAGTGCAAAAAATATGGCAATTGTTTCATATACATTGTTCAACATACGATTCAATTTTACATTCACGTTCAATGTGCTATCTAATGCACTTGCCTAGTTTCTGTACTAAACACAATATTCACTGTGAAAAATTTAAGCAAATAAAGTATAGGTAAATTCATGTTTTTAAATGAAAAGCTAAGTTACACAATTTAAACCACTTTTTTTAATTAAAAAAGATTTATCTTGCATAAATTAAGTAATATAGTAATCACAATTGAAAGTGAATTTTTTCAAAGACTAGAAAATAACACCTGTAAGATAGCTGCAAAGAAATTCAGTTCTTTTTCAAAATTGATTTTTCAATGCCATATTAACCCTATAGTGCATAGTGTAGCATATATGCTACATAACTTTAAAATGACCACTAGTTGAATCTATTGAGTTTTATGTTAACTATTGTAGTATTGTCACATAGGGAACCATATACCTAGTTCATATAACCACCGATGGGTCCTTATCTTTATAAAATTATTGTGATAAATGCAATCAATTACTTCAAAGTCTGTAGTTCTAAAACTGACTCATGAAGGTTAAGTTTTCAAAGATAGTTTTATTACTTATTAGTATAATATGGCCTTACAAAAAATCCTAGCTAATACGAGAGGTATGTAGATTGTATTTAACTACATTTTCATACTTTTTGAAAATTATTTTAGTAATTACGTCAACATTTACATGTGTTGCATATCTGCTACATCATGGGCTAAATGAACTTTTTAGCCGAACATTTTCAGGAGTGTTATTTTTTAGTTATGTGAGTTTTTAGCGATTTTTTCGTTATTTATTTATTTTTGGGGATATTTTTTTGGTTTTAGATGTCCAAAACATTTACATTTATAGATAAAGATGGGAAAAAGGAGCATAAAAATTTCATAAGAAATCTCAGAACTTCTTTCTATGCCCCTTGGAAGTGAATAAGACTGTTCCTCTTCCGATGATGAGTTTGAAAGTTTGTTTCCTTTGCCGGACGATGTTCTCCTGTAGTGATTAGAAACTGTTCTAAATGATGACCAGCTATTGGTCTCGAAAGAAGATATTGTGGAAGAGTATGTACAAGCAGAAGTAAATGGGTTTGACGAGCAGCCCTCTACATCTCAATCTCCAAGTACTGGGGGTTCTTCTATGGTAAGAGGGGAGAAAAAATAAAAGGTAGGAAGAAAAAACAACATCATTATTTGTGGAATAAACAAACAAATTGCACCTAGAGGACAATGAAACAAAATTCTTAGGACATTTTGACCTTCCTAATGAAGTACTCAGTTTGGAGACTCCATTTGAGTTATTTTACTTTTTAGATGATAGGTTTTATGACTGTAGTTCAACAGACTGTAATTTACAGCACCAAAAAAGATCCTAACACAGTGTTTAAATTTTTAAATAGTATGCTGTAAAAATATCTTGAAGTTTGTATTTTTCTTCACTTATGAACAGCCTGCTAAGGGATTTATGTAAACAGTGCTGGGAAATGAACTTGTAAACAGTACAATGGTGGTAAACACCTTTGAGAAAATCCGTGGCCTTTTGCATTTCAACAATAACGTAAATAAGTTACCTCCTGATCATACTGATTACAATCACCTTTTCAAACTTAGACCTATTACAAAGTACATGAATAAAATATTTCTGACTATCTCAATGGAGGAATTTCTAAGTGTTGATGAGCAGATGTGCTTCCCGTAACTGGCTGTACTGACTGTTAACTGACCAGTATCCTCCTCCGTAATGTGGAAAGACAACAAGCTGGTTCATTTGATCTCTACATTATATGGAGTTGAGCCAACTACCACCATAAAGCGATACAACCAGAAAACTAAAAAACGTGTCGAAGTTGAATGCCCTAAAATAATTAGAGCCTATAACAAACACATGGGTGAGGTAGATTTACTAGATAGTCACATTGGAAGATTTGGAACACTATGAATGTAAGGAGACATTGGTATCTAAGGCTGTTCTCTCATTTGGTGTATCTCACAGTAATAAATAGTTGGATTATATACAACAGAGACGCCCAGAACAAAAAACAAAAGGGAATGAGTAAAAAAAAAAATTCAGAAAAGAAATTGCAACCACCCTGTGTCAAATTTGTAAAGAGGAAACACCGAAAAGGAGACGTCCAACACACTGACCAACAAGACAAAAAATAGCCATAAACGTCTGCTGTTTTTAGGCCTCTGCCTGATGTCAGAAGAGATGCGTTTGACCACTGCCCCGAATGGGAAGACAAGAGAAACCGGTGTAAAAACACAGGCTGCAATGGTTTTACCTTTATAAAATATTCAAAATGTAAAAAAATTGAAACCTTGCCTCAACAAACACAAAAATTGTTTCAAATCTTATCACAAATAAACTTTTTTTTAAATTAATTTTTTAAATTACTAATAATTATTTTTATCTACCTTAGATATTCTTTTATTATAGATTTTGTTTAAGTTTGCATGTTTTCCTGCATGTTCCAAACGTATTTTCCTTGTAAAAAGTTAAAATTATCAGGCAGAAGTCTTAGAACAAAAAACGCTTTGTTAGCGCATGATGTTGCATATATGCTACACAACGGTTTTAATTGATTATTTAATTAAATAAGCCCTTCGGATTTTTTTGTATATTTTTCCAGTGGTCCAGAGGCAAAAAGTAAACCGAAAAATGTTATGTCATTAAAAAAGAAAAAATCATGCACTAGAGGGTTAAGATACAATAACAGGGATATATTCTACACTTATACGTATTCAATTCAAATCAGCGACATACTATATTGTAGATTATACACATAAATATTTTTATAATTACAATAATGCAATGTAACATTTTAATTTACAGATTAAATATTAAACAAATACACACCAGAAAGAAATATCATTTTATCCTCTTCAATAGCCCTTTGAAAAGCCTCTGTTCCCCATGGATACCTAATTTCAATTAACAATACCCAATTAGTTTCAACATTAAAACAGATTCATATAATAGGTTAAAACAGATTCATACAAAAGTTAAAACAGAAAATAACATGACATACATATTACTTAATATCTATGATTGGAACCTTATTGTTTGAATTTAAGAGACACAGTAAAGAAGTACTATATTACCAAACTATAGTATAAGCCTCTATGCACTCATATAATGCATTTCCATTTATAGAAGAAAAAAATATCATAAATACATGTTACTCACACAGTGTTAGATAAAATAATATACTCTAAGAATTAATACTCTAAGAAATAAATATACTCTAAGAAAACAAAATTATTCTCTAAACAAACCAAAGTCCTAACAATGCATGGATTTTCACCTCTGGATCAGTTTCCTTGAGTATTTTAATATTAAAATGTAACCATTAATGGTATGCAATGAAATATAAATTTAAAATAAGTTTAAACATGTTAAGTTAATTAAAATAAGTTTAAATATGTTATTTCGATTTTGGTTGCTAAAACATATATTATTAAAAGAAATATTTTTTTCAATAATTTAAAGTAATAAACATATATTATTAATTTAATTAATTTTAAAGTATTTTATTGATGGGAAATCTTATGATTTAATAAGAATATTAATACTACTTCTTTTTAAATAAACATTTTTAAAAAATGGATTCATTTAAAAAAACTAAATGGAATTTCAAAATTCTAAGTCTAAGGTGCAAGTCTTGATAATAAAAAGTGTTCATATATAATTGTTTAGCCTTTCATGTGCAGAGGAAGTAGGAATTTTGCGATCCACAGAATTCAATGCGAAGGTGATAGTTAAAAATGAAAGAATTGTAACATCTCAAAAAGATTACACTGCTTTTACAATTCAACTTTCAGATATTTTTATCTATACTCGGGGACAACCTAAGTTGAACCTGAAGCTATGATATGTATAAATATTCAACTGCTTTAAGCTCAACTTAGGTTGTTCCTGAGTATAGTGATTCATATTTTTTAGCAATCAGGTTTTACTCTCTGTACTGGAACCACCACCCTTTGCAAAAGTGTCCCCAATACAACATGGGCAGATGGTGAGCAACCACACCATCATCAAACTACCAACACTACGAAATAAAAAACAGTTCAGGAAAGACATTCTGTGTTGGTAATGGCTACAAAAAAGTGATCACATAAACCATTATTAACTATCCAGAAATGCTCAAAACTTAGTCCAGCCATATCAAATATAAATAGAAAAATTATTTCAAAATTTGTGGGACCAGATGCACCACAATCCATTAAAATGTAATCAACATTGTCCCATTAAAAACAATTAAAGTAAGAAAGCAAGTGCAAAATAAGATATATGTTTACCAATGAACAGGATTCTCCGCATGTTGTAAGAGATATGGCGATTTTTCCAGTGTCAGCCTGTTTTTGCTTTCAGGTTTTTCATCACTCTCCGTTTTATCATCTGACTTCCCACCATCAGTTTCAGATGATGTTGCCATTCTACAAAGCCACAATTCAGGGACAAAAGATCTGAAAGGAAGGTTAACCAAAATGGTACATTTTAAAATAAAATAGATAAGAATTAAATTCAATCTTATTAGGCAAATATAAATGTGTGTCTGCATATTAATAAACAAAATTAAGGAAGAATAGATAATGCAACAGAAACCGACCATAGCAAAAACCGAATAAAAGTTACTGATATCGATTGGATATGACAAAAAGATAATACCATTCTAAAAGGTGTGGGGAGGGAAGAGAGATACTGTTTCAGCTTATTTGCTCAAGAATGGTTTTAGCAATAATCTTTAATATTGCTTTTGCAATTCTAGTACTTATGTGGTACAGTTGTATTATAGGACACTTCTTTGACGCGTTTTTATCTGAAATTTTTTGCTGGATATGTAGTTTTTGATGACACCCTTTACTTATTTGAACTGGTATTTTCCGATTCTTCCACTGGCTTCCATTCTGGCAACTCAACAAGCAGCGTTTATGCAAGTCCTGTTTAAAACGTCATCATACTGCATGTGCTGTGTAGGGTGACGGATCCCAGAATTATTAGAAGCAACTTTGAATATCTGGAGTTTGTTTTGTGTTATATCAAATTAATATTGATATCAAATTTCGTAATGTGCATTCTTGTTTCTGAAATATCACAGGTAATGCATAACAACCAGTGTAAAAATCAACTATGGGCAATTTGCACAATGCATTTTGCATGTTCCATCATACATTGTAAATTGTTATTATTTGAGATTTTGTTTTCTGCCCAGCTCTATGGAAAAGCAATTTTCAAATGTGGTAGTTGAGAGATTTGTTTATAATAAGTAGCCGTATGTTTACAATAGGGTCAATTCCAATTAATTGGGCGATGTTGTGAAAGGAGGTACGTATAGAACACACAAGCACCACAATCAACTGCTCGAAGGGTGTACCAGCTGCTATTCTTGATAGGTCAGAGACTGACAGAATAATTTTGGTTTCAGGAATATAAAAGTGTTGCAGGGTTGTGTCATGAAGGAAGGTTGAAGATGTCATTAAACAAATTTCATTTTAAAGCAAAATTAATTAATTTTTTTAATAAGAACACATAAATATGATTATTTCTTCCTGTTTGCTTATTACAACTATACTTACTCTACTTATAAAATATTGATATATCAGAAATAATGACATATAAACAATATGTTAAGAATAAAGTCCCAAATCTGGAATCGTCAAGGCTTTGTTCATTCCGCATTTTAGATCATAACATTATTCAATAACATTCCGCACTCTCTGTGCGAAAGCAAGTTCGGAATTGCGTTGTGAATATCGTTTTTTCGGAAAAGTCGGTAAGGTTTGACTATACAATTACCAGTAGTACTATACATTTAACCAAAAAGGGTATGATCTTTCACAAGAGATTTTATATTAAACTTTTACTTCTGATTTACTTGGAAATTACTTTTTCAAATAACTTATTTAGTATTATAACCTTCAAGAAAATGTTTATACATGTAATATTCCTGGTAATTATTGTAGAAGTAATTTATTTTCACTATGTACACTATACTTTTAATATTGACAGATGAAAAATATGAACACATTCAACATTAAAATACATAAAATGTAGCAAATTAAAAGATAATTAAACTCATTTAAGTAGCTAAACTTCCAATTTTATTTCTTTCAAAAATATTGCCTTGATTAGATTATCAGCATGTTACAAATTGCAATATTTGTAGCAAAACTTTACTGTAATTATATTATCCTATGCCATTATACAGTAAAGGAAATTGTAATAAAATCCATTTTTAAAAAGTATCGAGAGAAAAATTAGGTCACCCAAAAATTAATGTATAGAATATTAATAGTCAAATAAAGTATTAATAATCTAAGCTTGTACCTATGAAAAGTATAATAGGTTCAAGTATGTAGTTAAATTCTCACATTTTTAATAAGCATCCATATTATAAAAATACTAATAAATTACTTCAAACAAAAACAACAAAAGAAAATGTATATACTTATGTGATCGTAGAAGCAAATTGTAATCCCGATTCACAAATAATACTCTTTGTAGTTGAACTTTAAAATTTCGCTTTTGCGACTTAGACGAAGTCCATACTGTCGCAAGGATAGATGAAAAACGTAACTTTTGACTCAGTTTAAACATTAAAAACAAAAATTAGAAAGACACATTTAGTTGGAGCAAGAATGGCGCTTACTTTAAAATACTATTTGCTTTAGTCTAATAACTTGAAATATTTTTTAATCCAAATTTTTCCGGATTATATGAAAAGATCAGACTACTTTTATTTTTCTCCCAGTCTCCAGCTGTGATTGATGCCGGAGAAGAGAAGATGCGGAAGATAAAAAAAGTTATTTATATAGAAAAAATTTAAAAAGAAAATCTTTAAAAAATTATTTAGCATTTTGTAATCAATAATATATATCCTAAATTGAAACCTATGTTTTAAAAGAAAAATAATTTTTGGTAATTAGTTTTAAATATAAATATATAATTTTTTATTCTAGAATACAGCCTCAAATTTAATTTAGTACTGTAAAATTTATATTTATTTTAGTGGCAGCAGCTTTGTACCACTTATTTTCCTGATAAGGTTTCGGAACAGTGTTTCGGAATTTAAATTTGTTTGGCAATATTTCCTCAATTATATTTAGAAAATATGTTTACTAAAATCAGACCACTTGCAGTTATTTTAAAGCCTAATAATTTCAAAATTAATAGTATAGTTAAAGCCAGCAATGGTGGTAGTAGAAGTTTAGTAAATGTCATTGAAGATGAGAAAAAAGGTTGGTGAGTCATTCCATGTCGAATCAACACATCTATTTGCCCTCACCATTTCAGATTTTGATCAAATTTGGCACATGGGTAGCCTCCATGTAGACTAAGAAAAATACAAAATTTTATTAATATATATCAACACGTTTGGAAAATATGGGTGCACAGAGTTTAAAAAAAACACCCATGACTTGCATATGTTCAACTTGCCATAGCAGACCTCCTAAATATGCTAGAGAGGTGGATGATGTGTCATTTTTCAACATTTATTATGGCCTTTCTTATGATATACAACACAATAGTATTTTAAAGAAGTAAAAAAAAATAATGAAAATTTAAGTTTTTCAAAAACGTACTTTTAAAATACGAGATTGTTAAGTTAAATTTTTATTAAAAGTGTGTTGATTTGACTTGGAATGACCCTGGTATCTAAAATTGTAGATTGTTTATTCTATAAATGAATGTTTTATAAACTTCAGTTATCAGTAAATGGGTTAATCTGTCTTATACGGTCGCCCTTGGCGACCGTATATCATTATGAATATAGGATGAAATCCTATATTCATATATATGAATATAGGATGAAATCCTATATTCATAACGATAAAACATTGCTTGGCGAGAAAAACCAGTTTGGTTGCCAATCAAAGAATTCTTCCATTTTCTCCCTGCATCGCGTTTGGCGCCGGGTTGCCAGATTTGGCAAAAAATCAGGGCAACCGTGAAAGACAGATTAACCAATAAATGTTTGCAATTCTGAATATTCACATTTTTTTCTTTGTTTTCCTATGCATTAAAAATGCACCCGTGTATGGTAGTAGCATTACCATATCTTTTAGGTTAAAGTTCTAAGGAAAAACTAAGGAATAAGGTGTGTCATCTCAACAGAAAGAGGCATCTGGTACTTAAAAAGGGCAAGAAGTGAACTTATTACATACAAATGCACTTTAATAGGGGCGGATTAACGCAGAATGGTTAAAACGACTGATGGGTTGCAACGACCCATGTTGGTAAATTCATGTACACTTAACAAAATTGCAAACCTAGTTGGCGAACTTGTGAAGCATTTGGCTTTTTTTTTTTTAAATCAAAATAAGAAGTTTAACTTTTTTAAAAATGCCCAATGTTTCACAAGTTTTCCATCTAGGTTTTTGATTTTGCCAAGTCTGCAGGAATTTACCAACATTTTTATGGCCCACGTTGTCATGAAAAATATTGAGGAGTAAATCAACTAGAGCAGGGATCGACAAACTCAGTAGTCAACAGAGACAAATATCAACAGTACAACGATTTACATACCTTTGAGAGCCTAATTTTTTAAAACTTAATAAGACAATATAGGTAGGTACATTGTTATTAACTTAATTAGGGTACTCCTAAGCTCGACTTCTCCCATCTACACTCATTTTGTATATTTATTTCGTTTATCCCTTTTCGTTCAACCTTTCTGTGTGTCCGAACCAGCTCAACATACCTTTCTCAATAATCGGCACTACTTCTTCTTTCACTCCACAACGCTCCCTAAAATTAACCTAATACACTTGAAGTAATGTTTTAAGTCTTAGTTAAACTATATGAATGTTAAATAAAACTTGGTATCATACTTAAAAATGATCATATTTATTGATAAAATTAAATTATAAAGTATCCACAAAATTAAATCATAGCAATGACTGACAAACAGTAATGTGTGAATAATGGCCTTGCATCTCCTTGGAAAGTTTGAGTAAGTCAAGTTTGTATGATATTGTTTTTAATTTTGGGCCACCAAGTTTCAATCGCACTGTGCGAGGGTACGCAGCCGCATGTGGTATTTTGTGGAAGAGCCGCATGTGGATCGCGAGCCGCGGTTTGCTGGCCACTGAACTACAGCATCAAGGCCAAGTGGCCTGATTCATTGAACATAATAGCAAATCCATTAATGTAAAAAAGTTTGTAAAGTTATGTCACCTATAAAAAACATTCTTTTTTTGCACAAAAGGAAACTAAAGATGTGAGATGTTGCTCTTGAGCCCAACAGCCACACCCGTAGAGTGGCGCGGGTGTACCGGAAGTGACGGAATGCGTGGGAGAAAGTGTTCTCTTTTTTGTTTTGGAGAGAGAGGAAAAAGAAAGCGAGGACCGGACGTGGATTGGGAAAGCTAAAGTAACAAGTGTCCGGTGTTATCAATTGTCCGGTTTCAAAATTATTCTATGCGACCCAACTTTGGCGCATTTAATTTCTCCATCAAAAAACATATGATAATCCCTTATTAATGATTAATCCCTTAGTTAATTGTTCCCGTTGAACCCCGTCTAAATGGTCCCAGTCTTTGGAACTGGTAAGCTTACTCAGCCATACTCCTACTGCTGAAAATTTTTCAATCGGTGCATGTTGAATTTCTCCAAAGTCTCTGTCCGCCTCGTATATAATTCCTATAGTATTAACTGGTTGTATGTATTTCCTTAATTTGTTACTATGTAGATGACGAACGCTTTGATCTGGCAACTTTACCAAATAAGAATGCGGGGATTTAACTTCCACTACTTCACCCGGCCCCATCCATTTGGAACAAAGTTTGTTAGTAGAATCAGGTATCAGCACCACGACTTTGTCACCAACACTGAATTGTTGTTCCTTTGACCTTAGATTGTGGTAATGGACATATTTTTGCTGCTGGATGTTTCCATGCTGAGTAGCAAATATTTCAGCATCTTTCAACCGGTCGCGGAGTGCCTTCAAATATTCACTTATAGATTCTCCCACCCCTTGCAGTAAAACTGCATCTTCTTCCCAGCTGGATTTCAAGATAGCTAAAGGTCCCACTGGTATTCGGCCGTATACTAGTAAAAATGGAGGGACGCCAGTTGTAGCGTTTGGAACTTCTCGATATGCCCACAACAAATATGGCAATTGCTTATCCCATCCTTTGCCTTGAGATTTCACGCAATGGTGCAACATTCTTTTCATCGTACCAGTGAATCTTTCGCAAAGTCCATTGGCCTGAGGATAACCCGGAGTTGAAAATTTTGGAGACGATCCTAAGCGTTTTAAAAACTCCTCTGTCAGCTTTGCAGCAAAATTTGTCCCATTATCCATCCATATCATTCTTGGTATACCTGTCCTCATAAATATTTCCATAAACGCTTCACAAGTAGCTTTCGCAGTTAATGTTTTAATTGGAACTGCTTCTGGCCATCTACTGTGTTGGTCCATTACACACAATACATATTTTTGTCCCCGTGAAGATTTGGGCTCAATTGGTCCAAATAGATCAGCATTCATAACCTGAAATGGAAGTTCTGGTCTCCCTACTGCTTCAATTGGCGCCCTATCGTGAACCCTCTTTTGGCGTCGAAGTTGACAATCATGACAAGATTCGCAAAATCGTTTGACATCTTTTGTCAACCCCTCCCACCAAAAAGAAAGTCTAATGCGCTCTCCAGTCTTCTTTGACGCCATATGCCCTCCAGTTAAAGTTTCATGAGCCAATTTTAAAATGTCTTCCCTCCTACTCTGAGGTATAACCAATTGACTGTATTTTATACTTATTTACAATATTAGTACTTGTATATTTAATTTTAGAAACCAATATGCAAGTTTATTTGTATTAATGTTTTTAAGAAATCTGAGATTCTATTCAATTGGTAATTTACCAATGAAATATTAGTTCGAAAATGTTTATCAGTATTGACTATACTTGATGATTGCTAATCCACATATTTAATACCTACATACAAGTAATAACTTCATAACTCTTCAATTAGATTTTTCAAACATTGTATCCTGTACCTTTTGGTATGCTGTGTTCGTAAATGTTATTGGAATATGCTATTTATGTTTTTTTAGGAGTTGCAAATGTTGTTATGCAGAGGCCTCCAGTTAACAGTTTGAATTTGGAGCTTCTAGAACAGTTGACAGAAGCTGTGAAGGGTTTAGAAGAAAAGAACTTTCGTGGAATGATCTTGTCGTCAGTAAGTAATTTCCTATAACCATTAAGATAATTTCATCTATTCCTTCAAAGTATTATTTGTAAAACCTTCTGACTATATATTTTCCTAAATAAAAACTCGTCTTATAGAACATTGCGTTAAGAATATTAAAATACAAATACAACATTAAAAATACAAAAGATCTGGACATGTTTCTGGAGATACATCTCCCTTCATCAGCAGAAACAAAAACTCTGTGTGTATAATAAAATAAAAAACCAGAATTGAAATTGTTGCCAAAGAACAAATGCTATCTCAATCGGTTGGAGTTAACTATTGTGTGCCAACAAGCAGGAAATACCAGAACCGCAAATGTTTCATTGACAATCGAATCAATATTGCTAAATGTTTAAAATATCTCCAGGAAGTCAAGTTTGACTGAAGGTATGGGTTTGCAAATTAAATATGGGATAAGATATCTGAGACCCCATTGACTACCTTAATAACTGGGACATATACAGTATCTCATGTCAATGTGGCTTGTCATATTTCAGCCAAACAAGGAGAACATTAAAATTTTGCATTAAGGAGCACCAAGCACATACAGTCAAACAAGAAATAAAGAAGTCCTCCATTGCCAAGCACTCTTGGGAACATAATCATACATTTAATTTTTCTAACCCACATTTAATTTGCCAACCCAAATCTCCAGTCGTACTTGACTTCCTGTAGGTGTTTGATATATTTAGCAATATTGATTCAATTGTAAATGAAACATTTGCGGTTTCAGTATTTCCCCCTTGTTGACACACAATAATTAACTTCAACCGATTGAGATAGTTTCTTTGGCAACACTTTAAATTCTGGGTTTATTTTCATTTTATTGTACACACAGACTTTTAATTTTTGCTGATGAAGGGAGATGTATCTCCAGAAAAATGTCTAGATCTTTTGTATTTTTATTGCATATTTTTAACGTTATATTTGTATTTTAATAAATAGTTTCATAAAAAGATCTTTTATTTCTGAATGTTTTTTTTTTTTTTAATTCTTGTTGCATAACAATTTTGCTTCAAGTCTGCACACTATCCATTTCAAAGGGATTGAAATTTCTGTTGTGTCACCTCAAATGCATACGTGGCAAAAGTGTTGCCCTAGCAACAATTTTATTGCATTACCTGAGCAACTAAAAACTGACACAGCAACTGTTGTTGATTATTTAATTCCATCCAAACCATGGCTGTCGGGTCCCGAATTTCATATTCATCAAAGTAATGATGAGAGGTTATTCAGAAAATCAAATTTAAAAAAAAGCTTTTGTATCATTCCAATGCGGGAGTTTCACGTGACGTAGTAACATGAATTCCCTACTTGTAGTTTCTATTTCTTCTCTTTAGCAGACAAGCCTGTGGTTTGGTCGTTCCGCTCACTCGCTTATTCCACTCAACTTTGTATTGTATTTTAACGAGATAATTTAGCTGTGTATTTTCATCGTTTATTTTTAATAATGCAAAGTTTCAGTAAAAGACACTGTTAGTAAATTTCGGCTTATTACATATTTATTCATATGCAGAAAACTAAGTGAAATTGCCTTTTCTATATATCGTTTGATATTTCCTCCTGTTTGAAAAAAACATTTTGGATCAAAATGATCGGAGCACAACTTTGAATATTTCGTAGGAACGAAGTTTTCTCGTTTTATCTTAGCTAGCCATTCTTTCATCAGATTAGAATCAGAATGAGGGGAACTGTGAAAAGAAACTCTTCTTGCAATACAATCCGCTTTCGAAACAGTGTTAGAGCAACCGAATGCACTACACGAAATCACCATGTTAGTATTTTAAAAAGAAAAATCTTAAAAAGTATATTGCAGCAGCTGTACTTCCACACCAATTCTACGGAAGTTTTTCGGCGTCTAGAATACGTCTCCGTGTTCCGTTGGAACAGCGGTCTTCTTGTTCTTGGCGTGAAACTCCCCCATTGTGATATAGGGTAGAAGAAAGTTGCATGCAGCTTTCTTCAGTATATGAAACTTATAAGCCTAAATCAACATTGCTAACTTAAAAAAATAACTAATCTACTGTGAATTTTTAGAGTTCCCCCACTGTGTTTTCCGCCGGCCTGGACATTACCGAAATGTACAATCCCACTCAAGAAAGACTAGTTAAGTTCTGGAAAGCTTTACAAACCATGTGGAAGACATTGTATTTAACTCCTCTTGTAACTATTGCGGCAGTAAATGTAAGTAATTTTTTTTTTAAAGTATGTTATATATTTTGTCACAGTTAATGTGCAATTTCAATTCTTTAAAAAAGTGAAAATTGTGCCTTTTTCTGATGTTTAAAATTATATTTTAAATTTCCTTTAAATAAATTTTAATTAAAAATTTTAGTGAAAAAATTGTGTAAGTTGCATTTTATTTTAATTGAGTTAATTTTAATTGAGTGCGATGATTGATGTAAATTAGAGCTACCGTCACGCTTTTGTTGACTCCATTTAGTTTAGATAAGAAGGTTATGTTTAAAGATAATACACAGTTGCGGACTGGCCATAGAGTTGTTCTGGAATTTTCCTGCATGGCTGGTTAATAATTTTAAAATGTGGCCGGTGATTTCTTGAAAAGTAAAAAATTATTTAAAAGATAATTTATTAAAAGCCAACACGATTTTTTCAATAATGTTCAAATTTTAAAACAGGCAGCTATGGTATCTCTAAGAAGACGAAATTATTGCCTTATTTGAAACTTCGTTCCAGCTGTGACCTATGGGACTGCGGCCGACCTGAAACCAGTTTTAAAGGCGTTGAAATGTGAGAATGTAAAGAAGGGGCTGCATGGCCTGGCTCCCACTTTCTTCTTGTGACCAGTGCTTCTCGGGTGAAAGAAGGAATAATTTTGTTTGATCAGGATCATTGGTGGCTTCCTCTTAAAAATCTTCCAAATGTATTGAAATTCAAATATGATAATTAAATATATTAATAAATAAAAAAATATCAATCAATTAAAAAAAACTTTTAATAAATTAAAAAAAATATTGATAAACTTTATATAAAGAATTAAATATTGATATTAATTATTATTTTGTTTTAAAATAACAAACATTAGTTTCAAAATTTTTTTGGTAGCCTAATTAAAATTTTCCCAGGCCGTTTTTGAGTGCCAGTCCGCCCCTGATAATAAGTAACTTGATGAGTGCCATAGTATTTAGAAAACAAATAAAATTTAATGATGAAAGTATAATAATTAAAGATTTACATTTAAAGGGAAATTAAGGGTATTTTACAATTATGATAAAGAGCAAGCGAGAAGTTGTCTGTTGCTAGTCCATGAATCTGTTCTCTGTGTGGGCTGGTCTATGGAATCGCCCTGTGCAAACCTCAATGCGTTGGAGCTATCTGTAAGTCGAATGTTCACATGGATGATGTTTGTGAAAGACAGAAAAAAAGAAAGATGAATAAACTAAAGTGGCGGTGCGTGTGCATTCCGCCTTTAAGTGAAAGTACACTTGTGGGAAATATTGTTTGGCAGAAATATGTGCATCCATTTTAGTATATCTTGATTATTCAAATAACATGTAGACAGTGGCATAGCAATTTGTAAATTATAGAGGAAAGGGCTCAACTAATTCTATTCCCAGAATATTTACTAATATTAAATGAAACAGTAATTAGCAGTTATGCTAACTAGTAATTAGTAATCGCTAATGATCGATAATTTGTTCATTGTGGAGGAAATTGCATAGATTTCTTAAGGTATTAATGGTTTGACTATGGGTCAAATAAGAAGTTCGATGTGTGCACAGGAACTTTGCAAAGTTTTCTGTTTGCAGTTGACCCTAATACTGTTGTATTAAATGTCCAAATTTTCCGTACTAGGGCCATGCACCTGCTGGTGGATGCCTTCTCTCTTTAACCTGTGATCACAGCATCATGGTGAAATCTAGGGCAAGCATCGGCTTGAACGAGACTATGCTGGTAAGTATATATGGTTGTTTGACTTTTTTTTATCTATAATAATAAAATAATGTGTCTGTGAGTGGGATCACAAAACACCTACTTCCTCTGCATTTAAAAGATTGAAAATGTATATATTCTGTTTTGTTTTTAAAATGAATTTGAAAACGGTTTTAGAAGCCATATATTTAGATTCCCATATAAAGAGAAATGTCAACAGTGTTGAAAGATGCTGCTAACAATAAAATAAGAATTATATGTTTATTTGTTTAAATAATTTAAACAGAGTTTAAATCTGTTTAGAAAGTGAAACTAGTTTGTTTTATATAACATAATTAATTGCCTTATTTAAGTATCAAATATCCAAAGATTAGTAAAATAATACTTTAAAAGAAATATTGTTACTAATAAAAAAGTTGAGATTCTACAGGATAGGCTGATTTTTCACCAGTTATTTAATCTCTCCACATAAGATTTTATCTCTGGATAATCTTTTCAAAATAGGAATGGTTACATTTAATATCAAATTATACTTATTGAAATTTCATGAGTGAGTATATAAATTAGTATGTGTATTGCTTCATTTATTCCTGTATTATATCGTGTTTTTTTTAAATAGTGCAAAGAATGGGCATTCTTACTAGTATAAACTATTTCAGAATTTCAATTACAAATTAGAGTGTTTATTGATTTAATTGATATATTAGATTATTTATTTAAATTAGATTATTTATTTAAATTGAAATGACCACACCACAAGAAAACCCTTTAACTGAATGTTAGAGACTGCCATAGAAATAAGCAACTTTTCTCACGCCTAGGGGAGGAATATGGAAGATAAGAGATGGGTAAAAGTCAAGTTGACTGATGGTAGAAAGCGATTTTTAACACCTTCCTCTCCTATGTAGAGCAATCTGCAATAGTAGGGACATAACCAGAAGGGGGTCTACAGTATAAGTGTGTGTTATGCTACCTGTGCTTAGCGAAACAAATAAAACAGGATCATCTTTAAAACCCTCTGATGGAGCTAGATGACTTAAGTCCTCTATGGAAATGTAATATAAACTACAAATTTTTAAAAATATTCTATATTGAAAAAAAATTCAAATCTAAAGCATTGGGATGTTTCTTAGAAGCTATATCTAAAATAATACAAATTTCAAAATATATATGATATACGGTAGAACCTCATTAACATGAGCCCTATTATAACGAACGTCGCTTGTAATGGACATTTAAAATAATTAGATGCTTATTTTTATATGACAAGATTTAAATTTCCCAGTAAGAGATTAAACATCAAACCATTTGAGTGCATATTTTGAAGCCATTGAACCATTTAGAAAAATAATTATGTAATTAATAATGAAGGTTACCAGTTGAAACTAATTTATAATTTTGACAAGACTGGTTTATTTTGGAGAAATCTACCTGACAATACACAAGCTTCAAAACCCGAGGAAACTATACCTGGCAGAAAAATAAGCAAAGGGCCTGTGTTAGCTTAGCGAATGCAGATGGTAGCCATTTGCTTAAAACGGTTATTGTCGACAAAAGCAAAAATCCTAGGGCACTAAAAAACATGATGGTTGAAATAGTAGTAACTTCAGAAATAAGCAGCAAACCAAACCAGCAGAAAGTGAGAATGATTTAACAAGAACCTTCTTGTTCTAAAGATTATAGCAATGTAAACATGTAAGAAGAATTCCAGTATACCACCTCTTTTATCTTTCCCATTTTGCATTTAAGTATGACACCTCCAAGATTAAACTTTCATTTCGATTGAGTTTCCCATCCAGCCTATTCTAAAAAGCCCCCCCCCCCCCTGATCATCACATAGATGCAAATTCATAATTTCATTCAAGAATATAAGCCTTTACCATTGATTCTCATGATTCAGCATTTTCTTTCAAGCTAAAGTATAAACAGGTTTATGCCCACACGTTAATCCGAAAAAAACCTTTTAGGGACATTTTTGAGTGAGGCCACACGAAAGATTCTCTAAACGTCCCTCCAGTCAAACATTTCTCCAATGGCTGCTGTCCCTAAATTCCTTAGTCAATCTCCAGATTGTCGCTATGTTGTATGTCAGTTTTTCCCTGCCTTGTGGCATTCGTTTTTCCACCTTTTCTTGTGTGTGCTGGCTCTGGGATGTATGAATAAACAGTGGTAATTGCATTCGGTCTTTCCCAATCTAAATTAACGACTGCAACCCACGAAACAACGTATATTACATTCATGCGTCTTTTTCAATTCGACATATGTTAAAAGCTATTTTTTATTTGATATATGGTGAATTCCGGGAAAATGTTGCCATGGCACTTAAAATTTTAAACTTTCTGTTGAGTAATTTGTCATATACCATTTTTTTCAAAAAGATATGGACTTTTTGAATCTTAACATATTTTTTTTAAATTAACACAATGACTTTTATAAAATCAAGGTCAAAGTCACTTCTTTACTATACGTTTTTGCAGTGCGGGATATCTACATTTTGTTTCATACTATAACTTGACTAAAATCCCTTACCAAAATAAAATAAATAGATTAACTTTTATACTTTATTCAAGTAGTTAATCTTTCTATTAATTTTTTTTGGAAAACAATGTTTTTTAACCTTGAAATCAATAACTTATTTAGTCAAACCATAAATGTCCTTCCGTTACCAAAATACTATATTTCAACCACCTCACTAAGAAACTATTGTGTCTACAACTTAATGAATTTTTGTACAAAACAGACTTATGACACTTATTAATTAGAAATAGCAACAATTTTATTTTGTTTTTAATTTAGATGTTTTTTAATGGTAACGGAAGGACATAAAACATGGTAACGGAAGGACATCAATGTGGTAACGGAAGGACATTTTTGTATGAGCTGATTTTGACTGAATTTTCCACAATTAAACAAACTAATTTTCAGTTATTATTGAAATTCAAACATATATAAATATTATATATACATATTAACTATTTTCTTTCTTAATACCCTCCCCCGCTAATTTAATAAGTATGTCACAAATACATTGAGTTTCAATAAACACTTTTTATAGCTAACTACTTTACTTCCATTGATTTAAGTCATGTTACATTGCACCCATATAAGATTTTTTTATGTACCGGACTTCCTGAACCTTTAGCCCCTATTAGGACGGAGAGACATTGAAAATATAAAGTAAACTATTTTTAAAAGAAAAGAACATTACAATTTTAAAATTTTCTTTAACCCTCAGGATTAAGTAGGGTTGCTATAGATTAGGTAATGGTAGCAAAACCAAAAAAATTTTTACACCTCAGAAATACTAATTGTAAAAGTCCAAGTTTTTCAATTTAAAACCTTTAACAAATTTATGTTATGATTTTAGTTATTTCTATTTAATTATTTTGCTCTATTGCATACTTGACATTTAGTTTCTGACATACTTTGACATTAGTTAGAAATGCCTTTAAAATATATTTAATGTTATTTTCTTTTTTAATATTTTATCATGTGTGTGTTCCACTAAAATGTATCTTTATAATTTTCTTTCTGTTTTAGGGCATAGTAGCACCAAAGTGGTAAGTTGAATTTGCCATACTATTCATTCACACTGTTAAGTGTGAAAACAGTCACTTCTAAACATTTAAAATAGAATTTTCAATTCTCACAAATATGTTTTTAACTAGATATTTTTGCCCTGCATTACCCATGTTCTAATAATATAAAATTGACTTTTTTGTTTGCAATAATCAGCAAAATGTCACTTTATGTATTAGGATTACTTAAATTTTAATAAATCCCCAAATTTAAGCGCTTTATTTTAGTAGTTTTTTAAGTGAATAAAGCAGATTTAACCCTTCACACTCCAAGATCATTTTTGACATTTCTGTTCTTTCTGTGGAACACTTTCTGTTCCTTTTCCCAGAATCTTTTGTGCTCATAGATTAAAAAAAAATTATATACTATTCGGGATCTGTAACAGAACTACTTGCAAAAAAGATCAATGTTTTGTCAACACAAGATCATCTATTTTCGTTTAATTTAAAGAGCAAGGAACCAAAAGAACTGGTTGTTATGTTGGCGCTTTAGAGGAGCCATGGGAGCTCAAAGGGTGAAGCATTTTTTTTTGTGTGTGTGAGTACACAGGTGGAAATTTTTTATTGTAAATTGCAAGGTAAAAGTTATGCAGTTGGAGAAAAAATAATAAAATTGTAAATTAAATCATTTTTTTAAAAGAAATTGTATGATCTAAATTATATTTATTCCTAGTGTACTGTTTAAGGGTCTACATCAATAGAGAGAAATCTTTTTAACCCTTTGCGGTCAAAAGATGACTCTCAGTCACCAAAATAACGACCTGTTTCTCCAATTGAACGAGAACTACTTGTTCTTCAACATAAAAAGAGTTTTTCTTTCGTTAGCTTGTTCTTTATCAGAATATGACATCACTTGGGTATCAACATATTTTATTAATCCTTTGCACTCGAATGTTGTCTTTAAGTCACCAAAATAATGACATGTTATTTTTCTCTGTTCTCCAGAACGAAAGAGAAGAACATATTCTTGAATTTAAAAAAGTTATTTCCTCACAAACTTTAGTAGTTTGTCGTCTAGAAGCACCAAGTGTGTTGGTGATCTGAAACTTTCTTCCAATTGAAATTCGCCACAACCCCTGTTTGTTTTTTTATATTTAACAATTTTTGTAAACCACTAAATGCATGTTTGGTATACTCTTCACATGCATAACTTTTTTTTAAATAATTATCCTCCCTAAACGTAAAAAGAACAAGCTAAAGAATACATCTTTTAAAAGAACAGGTGTGGGATGTAATGGTTCCATAAAAAGAATGTAAATATCGAACATGTTTCTCGACTGAAAAGGTTTAAATGTTTATCCCTTTGCACTCACAACGTAACAACTCGTTCTTTTGGTTCTCTGTTCTTGAAAATAAACGAGAACAGCATGATCTTGTGTTTAAAAAACATCAATATTTTTTTCAACTCGTTCTTTTGCAGATCCAAAACAGATTAGGTTTCTTTTTTCTATAAGCACAACAAATTCTAGGGAAAAGAACATAAGCATGAATAACTGTTCCGTAGAAAGAACGGAAACCAAAGAGTTCTTGGAGTGCAAAGGGTTAATTAAAAGGATTTGTACATACTCTGTGTTTTACAACCCCTGGCAAAAAGTACCCGATCAATGTGTCAAACTCGCGCAGTAAATTCAAAATATGTTTATATTTCACAAAACGTTTTTCTTGAACAAATCAAACGATAATGAGCATAAAATATGATAAAGTAAGAAATGAAATCAATGGTTAGAGCACAGTTTATAATTAGTTTTAATTATAATAAAGGCGGATGAATTACATCCACAAAAGAAAAAAATATCCGATCAGCGAAAAGTTGAGAAAAAATTATCCGATCAACACTATTAATATTTGGTGGCACCCCAGTTTTACTTGATTACAGATTTAACACGCTGTAACATGGCATCTATAAGCTTTTGGCATACACCTGGAGAAATTTCATCCCAGCTTTCCATTATAGCTTGACGCAATTCCATACCGTGTGTTGGACTTTTGTTATTCACCTTTTGTTTAAAAATATTCCAAATGTTTTCAATGGGATTTAGGTCTTGGCTATCTGCAGGCCACGTTAATGTCTTTATTGAAGAGTTGCCGTTGTATTTTAGAATTTTTTTGATTCTCTTGCTACGGTGACAAGAGGCATTGTCATGTTGGAAAATGAAATCATGTGAATCGCCGAACCATTCGTCAAGGCTAGGGAACAAATAGTTTTTTAAAATCTCCTAATATACTTCAGAATTAACAGTGCGCAATAATATAGACAACTTCCTAACTCCTTGGAAAGCCATGCAACTCCAAATGAAAATTGAGCGTGGAAACTTAGTTTTAGTATAGATGCAATCTTCATTGAATTTATTCATTCACTCTTCTCCACACGAAGATTCCACTATCATCGCCAGTTCCAAGGCAAATACGGGATTCGTCACTAAATACAATTTTTTCTAGTCCTCTATTCCCCAATTTCAATGATTTTTGCACTACTTCAGATGAGCTTTTTTATGTTTTCTTCTTAGAAAAGGTTTTGTTTTGTCTTTGTAATATATAAAACCGTTTTCATTAAGATGATTTTGCACTGTTCGCTCACAAACTTCCACTTGATAGTTTGACCACTCCGAATTAAGCTGCTTTGATGTTAATCGCCGCGTAGATTTTGCCAATCCTACAAGTTTTCTATCTTGTTTCTCCGTGGTAGCGCGTGGACGTTCACTTCGACGAATGTTTTCTACGCTATTTGTAACACGATATTTCTTCCAAAAGTTGCAAACAATACTTTGACCACATCTAAGCAATAATTCTACTGTTCTTTGAGACTTTCCGTCTTTTAAACATTTAAATATTCTGAATTTTAAATATTTAGAAAGTTCTTTCACAGGAGGTATACTTTCGCACACTGCGAAATCAAACATGTTTTCCTCCACGAATTTGACCTTTATAAGTCTTGCTAGATGCTCTATGCGTACACTGCTACATAATATGCAAATATTACGGTAAATTTACATTTGCTTTTGCACGTGATCGGATACTTTTTTCTTCACATGGAAATATATTTTATTAAATAAAATTTTAACGATTTTAATATTACAATATATTATTGTTCTATTTCAATAATTGAAAGTGTGCCATGTTATATTTCGAATGGTATTTGTTGTTCTTTATTTTTTCCGAGATCTATTCAACTTGCTTTACAATCCTCCAAGCAGGAACATGAAACAATCGGATACTTTATGCCAGGGGTTGTATATAATATTTATTTTTTTAAAAATAAGTGCCTTGTTTTATAATTACTATTGTTAAAAAATCTCATTGTTTTTTAAGGTTTCGTGACTTGTACATCAACGCTGTTGGTTACCGTCGAGCCGACCATTCTCTGAAGCTTGGAAAGATGTTTACTCCAGAAGAGGCATTGAAGCTCAATCTAGTGAACGAACTTGTGGACTCGCCCTCGGAACTTGCTTCTAAAGCTGAAGAGGAGATGGAGAAATGGATGAAAGTTCCAGGTCTGTTACTGATATATTTTTTAAATATTTCAATTAATCAAACTTTTAAGTTAGACTATCTGCAGCAAAGATGAGCATGGGATGATATTTGGAAGCAAAACTTTTTGAACTTGTCAATGATTGTGACGATATTTGTATGTCAATATGACAAGAAATGTTTATGAAAAGTCATAACAAATCACGTTCCCTATGTTCCATTCTCACCCATTCCCATTACTTGATGTTTAACCGACTGAGCAGCACGCCTACCAAAACTGCAAAAAAATTATATTGAAAGCCATTGCCAAGTCGAGAGGTTATAGATTTGACCTTTATGTATTTTTTTTTATGTATGTTCGTGCAGGATTTCGGTTCTACTTCAGATATTTGCACAATTTTATTTTGTTGGATAGAGGCTGTTTCACTTGGGAGCATTTTGAAAAAAATATCCGGTTATCCGGCATTTAACTATCTGGAATTCTCAATTAACCGGACCGTTTGAAAAAAAATATTGTCCGATTTCGAAAATTCTTTATTTGTTGGATAAAAAAAAATCCACTTAGGCAAAATCTACAAAAAATAATTGATTATCTGGTTGTTATATATCCGGAAATGTCGATTTTCCGAAGTTTTTTTATACAATTAATCAGATTTCATAATATTTTCATTGTTTAACAGAAATTGTACAACAATGACATTTCATTTAACCAGCATTGATAGGGATTGTTTAACAATATACATCGTTGAGCAGAATTTCTTGGTGAATTATAAGAGGGGGCGAAGCCCCCTTCTAAATTAAAAACTAAAATAAGAAAAATAAAATAATCTTTCTAGAAAAAAAGAAAACCAACTTTAATGAAAATGCGCTAAAAAGTTAAAAATAATTTTTAATTCTACGAATGAGTTGAAAAATTGAATTATTGAATATCAATTTTATACTTAGTACAACTTTTTGAAGTGGGTGCCAATTTACAAAATCATTACGAAATCATACCCGAATTTTGGCGCCGATTTAAAAAAGTTGTACTAAGTATAAAATTGATATTCAATTTTTCAACTCATTCGTAGAATTAAAAATTATTTTGCACTTTTTAGTGCATTTTCCTTAAAGTCGGTTTTCCTTTTTTCTAGAAAGATTATTTTATCATTACTCTCATAATCCGCTTTTGCCACCCCACCAGAAACCAATCATGTGTGTTCTCGCCTTAACAAATCCCTACCAATTGTAAAATTCCCTGCGTTGCATCTGAGGTCCCCCTATTGGGGACAACTCTCTCTCATCTGGCTTTGACTTTCTTACAGTAAGACCTGTACTCCATGGGCTCTGGTGACCAAATAAAAAATTCTGAATTACAACTTCGGACCCTTTTGTTGAATTAAATCCTAATTTTTCGTATATTTAAAAACTTTAACAAAAACATAAAAATTCCGTGGAAACAATTATAAACAATTCAGAAATGCAAAAATTTATTGAAAACACATTACATATATAATGGGAAACATGGTGCAGATTTTTTTATTTTCTATCCTAATTTGATGTAGTCCTCTATTTTTCTATGTCTAAAACTATTGTCTATGTTCTAAAAACATCTATTTTTTTAGATGTCATCTCTCACTCGTGCACATATAGTTGTGTTGTCATTAGTTACAAGACAGATCTATACATCTGCTAATAATCAAGTTACTAAAAATATCTAAATATAAAGAACTTTTGTTTTGTTTTTATTTTATTGTGAGTTTTTTTACTATTAAACTTCACAAACAAGCTATTGGGAAGATATATATAATAAAGAAAAGACCTGATGACAGCAGTTGACTTAAATGGAATTTTTTTTTTATTTAAAACTTTCAATCACAAGTTCATTATTCCATTCAATGGGGTTCCGAGGCATTTAGGTTGGGTGTATGCAAAATTATTGGTAGAAATGGCGGAAAATAAATAAAATAAAAAAAGAAAGAAAGATAATAAGTAAAATCTAAAATAAAAACCTACAAGTGTCATCAGTTCGGGTTGTTAGATTAACATGCCAGCTAACCGAAAATTGCTGACTAACAAAAATAAACTTTTTTGGGGGTAGAGCGATGAGTGAGAAGGGTTAAGAGTGAAGGAGGTACTCATAAATATTGATTTTTTGTTGACATTTAGTTTAGGTAGAATTCTATGTTGACATCTGCAGAGCTGCTGTTGGTGCTCACATTGAATATCAACCTGCAGAAAATCTTAAGGAGTTGTCCTCGTTAGTGGAACTTAAATTTATCACTAAGCATGTGTGGTTCTTTCGGTATAAGCGTTTACTTTTGGATACCTTTAAATCTGCACACCATATATTATATCATTCATCTGAATATTTTAAACACAAGTTGAATAGTCATTGATGTCACTGATAAGTCAATAGAAGCATAAAAAATATAATTATTATATAAGTATACTAAGAATTAAGACTTTGACTTTTGGAAGGGGGTCAAAATTGAATTGCCGGAATGAATGATAACATAAACGGAGTGAGTTATGTAAAAGCGTCTAATAACAAAAATGAACTTTTTTTTTTTTAAATATGTCATCATGAATTTTTTCAATGTCTTAAGTTCCAATCTTTTTTTTTAGAGAAGGGCTAAAAGAAATCTGCCCTTGCGCCATTAAAACCCATGCAACCAACAAGCTAAAAGAAATCCCATTTCCCTTAAATGTTAATTTTTAATTTAACTATTATACAAATCCATATAACTATAAAATTTTGGTTATAATATTAATGTTTCAATTTTGTATTATTGTTAATAATCAAATACAAATAAGGACGATCAACTGAAGGCTCTAAGCCGAGCAGGGTTGGTCCCATTTAACGCATCCTAACAATCCCCCAATGCCCATCTAGTTGTCTTTTAAAACTATTTACTCCTGGTGAATTAACCACCTCTTCCTCATTCCATTTATGTATTACTCTATTATAAAAATTCTTTTAAAACTATTTACACCTGGTGAATTAACCACCTCTTCAGGAAAACTATTCCATTTATGTATTACTCTATTATAAAAATTCTTTCTACCTTCCCAATTAAGTTGTGATTTGTATAACCCGTACTCATGATCTCTAGTCCCATTGGCTGTATTTAATTTTATGCTTTCAACATCACATGATTTTGATACATTTAAATAGTTGAATAAGGTCTCATCTAGTCTTCCCGTTCTCGAGTATATACATGTTTAAAGTTCTAAGTCTGTCTTCGTTACATAAGATAAATTAGTGTGCCTCTTAGTGCCAAAAGGGGAAGAGCGTAGTCAATGTTGCTCATTGGTATATGGGCAATTGGTGCATCGCCAGTAGGTGTAGACTGTATGTACAGTTCATTCCCAAAGCACCCTGAACCAATTTCATAGACCTATGTTGAACTCGTGCTAACAAGTCGGTATCTTTTTTAAGATAAAGTGACTACAAAATTGTTGTTATAATATTCAAGTTTTTTTTTCTTTTGATAGTAAATAAGCAAATCTTAGTAATAATTTACTTACAAGTACTAGAGGTACACTCACAGATTTTTTTTTATCTTCTTTGATTTCCACGTTATTTAATTCATGTGAAATTAAAGTATAATTATAAAAACATGCAAAGTTTTAAATAATTAATATGATAGTTAAAATATCTTTTTGGAATGCTAAATTTAGTTTTGAGACTTAAAACTAAATTACTAAAATGTTTAACCCAGATGAAACACTGGTTTATACTTATGTAGAATAATGCCAGTGTTATGCTGTGAGGTATTTTAACTATAATTTAATGTATATGTATAAAATTGTAAGTTGTTAGTTTTGGTTATTAATAGTAACGAGATAAGATAAATTAGTTCAATAAGATTAATTATTTTACAGTGTTCACTCTAGGCGTTTTTTGAAGGGCGCCCTGCCCGCCCTTTTTTCATTTCAATAGCGCCTTCATGCCCTTTTTTCAACAATGCCGCCCCCTTTTGAAAAAATTCCGCCCCTCTTGCCCTTTTCAGTCAGGCACAAGCGTCCTTGCTTCCCTAGTCGTCTTTAAAAAAGGAATCGATTAAAAAAAATTGTGTAAATTGAAATTCAGTGAATTATGACAGTAGAAAAACAAACTCCTTTTTAACTATGCATGTTGTCCAATCACGATGATTCCGCGGTAATTTCAAATACGGGGCATTCCACGAATCCTATTGGTTACCTGTGCCCACATATGAAATGCTAAGTTTTTTTTCTGCGGTTTTATTTAAAGAGAAGATGGTTTGGGGCAAGGTTAAAAGATTAGGCATTTTATTACCAAATTTTGAATTTAAGTAGCCTTTTCATCAGTTTTGTAAGGGTCTGATTAGGTCTACTTACATCAGATTTGGTTTTAAGGGAAAACGTTAATTTTTAAATGTCAAATTTTGGATTTTAAGTAGTATCTTCATTAAGAGGCCAATTTTGTACGGGTCTTTCCTTCGACATAGACCCCAAACCGTCAACAATAGCCCAATATTCAGCTCTAGCGCAATGTCAACCAAACAATCGGAACTTTTTTGTTTGGTCGCGTGTGCGATGCATCAACGGATGGCACGCCCACCACAAACTTTTTTTTAGAGTGCCCTTTTAAAAACAAGAAGTACCTTTCCAAAAACGGGGTGCCCTTTTACTGCCAACAGCGCCCTGCCCCTTTTTATTGCTAAAGTGAACACTGTATTTTAAATAAATTATTTTGAATATGCATAGTAGGTGATAACCTTTTTTAACATATATATTTCCAGCTGTGGCCTTACAAATGACGAAGCTGAGCCTGCGAAAACCTCATGTTGAAGAGTTGATTTCTTATGAAAAGCAGGAGGTTGAAGAAATAATCCATTTTGTATTTCTGGATGAAACTCAGAAAATGTTAGGGAAGTATTTTGAGAGTCTAAAGGCAAAAAAGAAGTGAAATATCGACTTATTGTTTTAAACTTCATGTTTACTTTACTTCAATTGCAATGGAAAGATCCAAATTGTGCTAGAACTATTTTTTACTGAACTTTAATTTATGTTATATAATAATGAATTGTATTACTATTTATAAATTTGAAATTAAATTTTTAAAGTAAATATATAATTTATTCATGTTACAGCTATTTAGCATTTAACAAAAAAATAAATACTATTTTTATAAGTATAATTTTGAATTGCCTTTTTTATATTAAGTTGGTCTACCATAATTGTTTAATAAAATATAAGACATTAGAATTAAATAAGATATAAGAATAAAATAAAAGACAATTTAATATGTAATTGTTTTTTAACAACCTGAATAATGTAAAAATAAACTTTCAAAATAGATTCCCACAATCCATACAAAGTATTTCTTCTTAAAATGACTTGTTGTTCCTTATGGCTTATATAAAATACTTAAAACTCACTAAATTTATCTTAAAAGCTTCCTTAAAAACTCCTCAAGTTTCAAAAGACTTTTAAAAAGCCCTTAACTCAAAGCTTGTAAATTTCATCATTTTCTTTGTTCATTTGATTTTATAAAACTTTACTCTTAATAAGTTTTAATATTAAAAGTAAATTAGATTTTAAAAAAAGATCACTAATAAAACATAAGAATATGTGTTTATACAGATTATTTTTAAAAAATGTCTGTTTATAGAGATTTGCTAATTTGGACCAATTTTTATCACTATATCTATCTAATATCAAAGATACTTTTTTTGAAAACTCACTTTTATTAAATGTACTATAAAATAAAATATAATTATTGTTATTTAATTAAAATCTCAAGTGTGATGCACTCATACTGTGACATTCTAAGACATTTGCTTGAGCACCCCACCCTTTTATTTTTAGTCAATTAATAAAAATTTTATATGTTTGGTTTAGTATACATAGTCAAAGCATGTTTTTAAAAATATTTTAACTTCTTAATAATATATTATATACTAAAATCTTCTAAACACACCACATCAGGGTCCCAATGGCACATTCGCTTTATGTGCCATGGTTGGTCATTTTGTTCTATGCCGGTAAATTAATTTTCAATATGAAAGAAGCACAAAGGTTATAAAGCCATATTATTTTAGCTGGATTTGCACTTTTAGTGAAAAATAATCAGTACTAAAAACTACTTCCCTAAATTGAAATGCAAAGAATTGTTGTTTTAGTGTAAAGTAATACAAAATGTTATGTTTACTAATTGGTTGAAAAGCAAAGCTTTTTCATTGTGCATCTCCTTATACTGAGCATTTTAGTGAAAAATAATCAATATTAAAAACCACTTCCCTAAATTGAAATGCAAAGTAAATTGTTGTTTTAGTGTAAAGTATTATAAAATGTTATGTTTACTAATTGGTTGAAAAGCAAAGCTTTTTCATTGTGCATCTCCTTATACTGAGAATGGTTCCAAGCATTCTGCAGCAAAATCAAAATTTGTCATAAAATTTTGAAATTTGTTGTCAATCAAATCAGCATTTTTTTATTAATGTGTCCAATTAGCAGATATGAGTAAGACTAATTTATTCATCAGAAAAAAATAGAGTTGGTTGCTACTAACATCAACCACAAATTTAATATCTTTTTGTAACATCAGATCAACCAAAGATACTATAATAACCATACGGCTTGAAGATGGTGCACTCCCGTAGACGTAATGTAAGCTGGTTGATGACAGCACCCCCATATTTGAAGTCACACTTACGTCATAGCAGGATTGCACGTTGGCATGCTTATCGCTTTTTATAGATTCTACTTGGCGATTTAATTCGCGGATATGCAGGAAAAGTACCCTTAAGGCGCAATTATTAAGTAACGAAAGGAATAAGATTTCAAATAAAATTTATGAAATAAAAATTTAAAGAGCTTTTCAAGTTCTTTAAAAAAAAAAATCATAAAGTTTATTTGAAATCTTTTTAATAGATAAAATAAAAAATTTGTTTTTTATTTTTCCGTGGTCATCGGCGAATCTATGGATGACTGGACCCTTCGCCAGTAGTATACACCGGTACTGGGGGAGAACAATAGAAAGGGGCGTGGCCTCCTGTCAATCAAACTCGGGCTCGTAGAGGGGGATTGGGATGGCAAGGGAAGATTTTCTGAATGACGTCATACTTTTGGGGACGCCATTTTGGGGAAAGTGTGACGTCATACTTTCTAAGGACGCCATTTTGAGGAAGGTGTGACGTCATACTTTCTAAGGAGGCCATTTTAATTAATTTTAGTTAATTATTTTTAGTTGGAGAATTTTAGTGAGTTCATTTTACTTGTATATTTTTTTTTCTGATTAAAATAGATATTTGGCCGAGACCGGGAATCGAACTAGGTTCCATTCCGTGCCAGTCGAGCATCCAACCAACCATGCTATGGGGAATGTTTGGGATATCTGTTTTTAATGATATATGTGAAGTCGGGTACGGTGGGTCGTGACGTCACTGAGTAGCTTCTCGAACGTTCTACCATGTTCCTATGGGGCGTGACGTCATTCTGGAATCTTCTAGAAGGTATTTGGAACAAGAATCAACGCGTGCTGTGACGTAAGGTACTTTGTCTTCGTCCCTATTGGTCGAGAGCGATGTCATGGTACGAAGGGGGCCTCGGGTGGAATTCTGGAACATTCTAGAATCGAGTTGTCCCTACTGGTCGTGGCGCCATCTGTTTTAGTTTATGGAATTTATTTATTAGTTTTAATATTTTATTTCGAAGATATTGCTATGTTAGGTGATTTAATTAAATGGAAATTATTTATTAGTTTGTAATATTTTGAAGACGGGTTTAATATTTTTGAAAATGTTAGAGTCGTTATCTAGTGATATAAATAATTATTTAATATTTTTGAAAACCGCCATCTAGTGATGGAAATAATTAGTTAATATGTTGAAAGAGTTGTAGATTGTGTATTTAGTATTAGGTGTGGTCCAATGTGGAGAAAAGTGAAATTTTTTTTCACATTTCTCGGAGAGGGGGAAGGTGTATGGAAATAATTGATTAGTTTTAATATTTTGAAGACGGGATTAATATTTTTGAAAATGTTAGTGTCGCCATCTAGTAATAAAAATAACTATTTAATATTTTTGAAATGGTGATTTTAACTAATTGCAAAGAAACGTAGACATATAAAGAAAACTTTCAGAAGTAAGTGTCTATTTTATTTGTCTATTTGTAATAAAACATAAAGTTATGAATTTTAATATAGTACCTGATTATTAATTGTACGTAAATAAGATGAGAATTGTACCATGTGCTGAAATGAGATGAGATTTGTACCACATGTTGTTATTTATATTAGGATTGATTTAATTTTTTAATATTACACATGGTAATGAAAAGATATTTTTTTTAAACTACTGATTTACTTAATTTTTATCATGTGATTTTAAAATGTTTATGTTGCCAATGCTTCTTTTCTACAAACGTGCTTTATTTATCTCTTTAGTTGAGTGTTAAAAATGATTTTATTAGTTTAATCAACGAATCTTAACTTTCTATAACAAAGTATTTATTCAATCGTTACTATTATTTTACAGGGTAGTGACGTGGATGAGCCGCGGAGTGAGTCGTCTATACTATTTGATGAGAATACATTAGACGACGTGTCCGAGGTGTGCCTATATGAAGATGACGATGAGGTAATTATCCGTTTTTACGAGTGATGTGAAAATATTTTTTGAATGTAAAACGAAGTTTGATCTATGATTGTTTGTTTATTTTTTAGTTGATGGGTCCCATCACACAAAATTTTGCTGAAAATCCAATGCAGTATGGATCCGGTGTGAATATTGAAGCAGGACCATCCATATGTTGGAGCTGGGCCTTCCCGTAGTGGTATCTCACGGAATGGTTATTGGAGTCCTCTTGACGTACAAGCCCCTAAAAATGTATGTATTTGGATGAATACCTTTACAATGTATAACCTGGTTTGTCAAAGAATTGTACGTCGATGGGAGTGATGTAGATTCGTTATTGCCGTCTTTGTTAATGCAGTGTGAGGAAATTATTTGCTACGAATTATTTACTATCTTGAATGTCAAACGTGTAATGGAAGCCTTGAATAATGTATATTTATCCTGCTGTTTTCTTTAAACATATGTCGTATGATGATTATAAAATGAGATTATTGTTGTAACTAATGCATGTGTTGTGAATAAAAAAATGTCGGTTCTTATATTTGTGTTGAGATTATTGTCTACTATACAATGACTTATCAATACGTGCTTATATAACATGGTTAAAAAGGTCATTTTTTAAATTACATAACATATATAAAAAAAGGTAATTTTTAAAAATCGTCATTATTCAAAAAAGGTCACTTTTATTTTTGACAAACTGATAAAAAAGTCATTTTCCCATAGGATTACATGTTACGGAAACGTAATTTTTATTTTATGCAACATGTGAAAAAAACGAATTTTTTAAAAACGTCCTTATTCAAAAAAGGTAATTTTTTAAAAACGTCATTATTAAAAAACGTAATTATTAAAAAAGGTATTTTTTATAAACGTCATTATTCAAAAAAGGTAATTTTTATTTTTGAAAAACTGATAAAAAAAAAGTCATTTTTCCATAGGATTACATGTTACGAAAACGTAATTTTTATTTTATGCAACATACTAAAAAAGGTAATTTTTTAAAACGTCATTATTCAAAAAAGGTAATTTTTAGTTTACACAACATGATAAAAAAGGTCATTATGTGTTATACATTTTTATATTATGTAAAGTTGTTATACAAAAAGTAGACGTTATTTGGTAAATTTAATTTCTTTATTCACAAAGTTTACCATTTAAAAAAAGAAGTTTTTACAATATTCGTTCGTTGTTATTAAATAGTTATTTTTATTACTAGATGGCGACACTAACATTTTCAAAAATATTAATCCCGTCTTCAAAATATTAAAACTAATCAATTATTTCCATACACCTTCCCCCTCTCAATGACGTCACGGATTGTTCCAATCATGTTCTGAGCCAGATTGTAAAAAAAATTTCACTTTTCTCCACATTGGACCACACCTAATACTAAATACACAATCTACAACTCTCAACATATTAACTAATTATTTCCATCACTAGATGGCGGTTTTCAAAAATATTAAATAATTATTTCTATCACTAGATGGCGACTCTAACATTTTCAAAAATATTAAACCCGTCTTCAAAATATTACAAACTAATAAATAAATTCCATTTAATTAAATTACCTAACATAGCAATATCTTCAAAATAAAATATTAAAACTAATAAATAAATTCCATAAACTAAAACAGATGGCGCCACGACCAGTAGGGACAACTCGATTCAAGAATGTTCCAGAATTCCACCCGAGGCCCCCTTCGTACCATGACATCGCTCTCGACCAATAGGGACGAAGACAAAGTCCCTTACGTCACAGCACGCGTTGATTCTTGTTCCAAATACCTTCTAGAAGATTCCAGAATGACGTCACGCCCCATAGGAACATGGTAGAACGTTCGAGAAGCTACTCAGTGACGTCACGACCCATCGTACCCGACTTCACATATATACCATTAAAAAACAGATTTCATCAACATTCCCCATAGCATGGTTGGTTTGATACTCAGCTATCACGGAATGGAACCTAGTTCGATTCCCGGTCTCGGCCGAATATCTATTTTAATCAGAAAAAAAAATATTCAAGTAAAATGAACTCACTGAAATTCTCCAATTAAACATAATTAACTAAAATTAATTAAAATGGCCTCCTCAGAAAGTATGACGTCACACTTTCCCCAAAATGGCGTATCCAAAAGTATGACGTCATCCAGAAAATCCTGCCTTGCCATCCCAATCCCCCTGTACGAACCCATGTTTGATTGACAGGAGGCCACGCCCCTTTCTATTGTTCTCCCCCAGTATCGGTGTATACTACTTTCGCCACTGTAGTCAAGCATTTTTATTCATATTTTGCAAACGCTTAAAACTGTTGGCGAGATGCCACGTATGACACAATTCAAACAAAGAGAAAAGCATTGCCTTGGCGCCAATTTTCAGAATCGAGAGAAAAATAGAAGAATCACAATATAAAATAATCGCGACAAACAGTATCGTAAGTTAGGAATTGATTATAAATCCATGCTTTCTTGTATAAAATTTTTAAATATATTAACATTCTTAAAAAGAATCAAGAGATGCTATTTACAACTTGTGAAAACATATTTAAAACAAAGAACATATCCTTATGTTTATATAAGTCCCTTTAATCAATGTTTTTCAAAGGCTTTTGATATTCAGGTAAATTTCATTTTACAGTCTAATACGAGTTCGGTAGTCACATGGATTTTTTATATTTGGCACTGTTCGGAAATTGGTACATTCACACTATTATGTATTATTTTGTAAATTAGCTTTAGGTTAATTTAATCAAAAATGGCAACGGCTGCGACGCACGATTACTACTTAATACGAACCGTTAACCAAAGTTCTAGTCAAAGTTCAACTAGTGCAAAGGAAAGTTAAGAAAAATAAACTTTACAAGTTATGATCTTAGTAATTAATTTTCAAGATGCGTGCTTCCTCTGTATCTGGATGTTTCTAAGTATACTGATCGGTAAGTATTCCTGCGTTTTTAAACGATTAGCTTATTTTGTAAAATCGAATTCTCGGTAAATCTGAAGGATACGTCGTTCGCGGATCAACGTTTGGGGCGACTATGGTTCATGGGGTTGCGCCAAATGATTTTGTCGCCAAGCGACAAAACGCTCGCCATTCAAGATGGAGGCGTACACAAATCGTCTTAGCCAAGATGGCTGACGAAAAACACTCGAAGCAAAGCATTCGCTCATGAAAAAAACACTCGGAGCAGAGTATTCGTTCATGAACAAAACATTCGCATTTGGACTACAGAAAAAAAAAATTAACTTACCACTTTTGACATCTGGTCGACGATTTTTACCTCGAATAACTTGGCTGAAATTCAACAGTTTTGAAAATACAAAATCGTAATTACCTCGCATTTTTTAAAACTATGATTTTTTCGTAAATTTAATAATTATGCCGAAAATGTGTTTTAAATTTTTTTTTATAAAAAAAATATAATTTTTTAAATAAAGTTTTTAACAATATTTTTTTTAATATAGCACACAAATTATTATGCATGATGAAATAGTCATGATATGCATAATTTTAATTTGGTTTTTCTTTTGAGAAATTAAAAAAACAATTATTTTTCAAAACTCAAAACTTTTTATTTTTAAGGAAATAATTGATTTCTTATGAAAAACAAATTTGTGATATAAAATAGTAAATGTGAATATTTTTAAAAAGTTTTCAACGATTTTGCTACCTAATTTCAAATAGTATAAACCAATTGTATAATGGTACTGTTTTTTTAAGTTTAAAAAAAATTGTTTCCGAATTTAATAAAATATGAGTCAAATAAATTTTTAATATTAAAAAAACCTTTATATATGGCGTATAATTTATCCCCCCAAAAAAATTTAGAAAAGTAAAAAACGCTAAGCGCCCCTCCCCCTAAAAAAATCTTCGAAACGGTGGCTAAAAAAGTTGTGATATAAAAAACAAACAAGCCAATTGCACTAGGGGGATCAACCCTGCACACCCTCTCACTAGCCTTCTCCCGGAAAACATCTGCGCTTTCTTATCTTAGCTCAGTTAAAATTTTATGTGTGTATAAAGAAGATTTTTTTAGGGGGAGGGGCGCTTAGCGTTTTTTACTTTTCTAAAGTTGTTTTGGAGGATATCAGTCCTTTTTTTCATACCCACCTTACGGAGAATGTCAAACCAATCACCATTTAAACCATTCACCTTAAAACCTAATCACCATTAAATCAGCATTAAAAATTTAGGATTAAATTAACACGTTCGCTCTACGAGATATCTCGTAGTTTTTATTTCACAGTTAAAGCAGTGAAATGATTTTCTTTTGCATCGAGTAAAGAGATTTTTTATCTTTCCGATGGTACAATTTTTATTTTGTAGAGCGTATTACTTACCAATAATTTTAACTTTTATTAAG
Source organism: Troglohyphantes excavatus (assembly GCA_963932185.1). Taxonomy (NCBI): domain Eukaryota; kingdom Metazoa; phylum Arthropoda; class Arachnida; order Araneae; family Linyphiidae; genus Troglohyphantes; species Troglohyphantes excavatus. Next base: position 10,891,493 of record OZ010666.1, on the reverse strand, counting down.
CCGTTCTAAAACACAATTTGCTTTGGCGACCTGACAGTCGACGGACTTCATATTTGGGTATTAATCTCCTTGAGGCATAGAGTTTTGGCTCTTAGGATTTAATTCTTTTTTAACTAATTAAACTTATAAATAATTAATAATATAAAATAAAAGTAACATGTGACCTTAGTGATGCCATAAAGCTATCATATAAGCTATTAATCAGAAGAATCGATTAAATAATGTAGTGCCTAGGGCGTTTGACAAATTTGGGCTTCATAATTTGAAAAAGTGACAAATCGACTAACTTTACGCAAATTAAAAAACTCCGTATCTCTGTTAATTTTCAAAAAAAAAAAATAATAATCTTGTATTAAATTAAAGGTTTCACAGATACGGTTCCATCAATACTGGTTTTATTTTTTTACGAAATGTAGTTTTGGTTGTGGAATATGTTTTACGGACGCGATTTAACATTAGGAGTTGTGCGCTGTAGAGATAAGCTCTACCGGTCGGGCGTTCGTTGGCTGCTTTGACGAGTTGGCGTTATTTCTTCTTTTTTTTCGACTTAGCGTTGCGAGCCCGACCGGGTCGCTTGATTTATTATTTAAAAATGGATCGCAGTCGTAAGGAAACAAAGAATAGCATTCGAATATTGATAATTCCTCATCATTAATGGTGGTAAATCATCTCAGAGTATATCTAAATTAATAAATTTATCCAATTCTACGTGCAGTATGTGATAAAACGCTTTAAAGAAGAAAATCGGATCAAAACCAAGGTAAGAAAATGTCATCCGGCAAAGTTAACTCAACGTGATTAGAGATTTATAGTTAGAAAATTTGTGAAAAATCTACGTTGGAGTGTTGTAAAAATATCTACAGAATTTAATGAAGCATGTTCAATTTGAATTTCAATCGAAACTGTTCGCCAAGTGCTCAGATAAGCTGGATTACATGAGCGTTCTACCGAAGAAATTTTTTTTGTTAGTGCGAAAAATAGAAGCTTTCCTTCGCAAATACGAAGAACTTATAGTCCAGTCAGCAAAGCATGAAAAAAGAGCCGATTCGGAAAAAAATCCGGGTAAGCTGGAAACAATTTTAATCTCTTCTAAAAAGTGTTGTATACGATAGATTAATTTTGCACCCTCGCACCACCTCGGCGTTGGCCGCCATCTTGGAAAAATGGCGGCGAAAATCAGTTTTTTGTAATTATCTCTCTAGGTATTACATGTAGAGAAAAATTTTCAATTACAAAATTATTTGTCAAGTCATTTCCAACAAAAATGCTTTTTACACTTTTTTCTGTGACTCTCTGTTCATACGCTAGACGAGAATTAAGTAGGTATTAAACCCCTAATTAGCATGAAAATTCAAGAAATCGCCGAAATAGGACAGTTTTTTGCTTTTACTTTTGTTTCAAATATTGATTTTTATCTTATGCACATATATTTTAATAAGAGAATTATATTTGCAACGAAAATTTAAACATTGCAATTCATGATTCCGTTATTTATAGAAATTAAAAACCTCTCTCAGTTTAAGTAATATATCTAATATTTTTCTACTTATGTACTGTTTGCTGATAGTTCTAAATGGCTTAATTTACATTTCCGAAATTCTTCCCTACAAGTCAGACTGTATACAACACCTATTTCTTAAGTATATACATCTGTGTTCAGTATAACAAAAGTAAGCCGCTTCTATTCACCGCAGCTCAGCAGGAGTACTGTGCCCGCATGGTTGAGTGATCATCTTTTGTGTGGTTAACTTGGGATTCCCCAGTTTCCTTCACGCTTTAAAAAGTAAAGCGTTAGTCTAAAACCATTACCGGGACACATAATAATAAAAGGCATATGTATACAATGTGCCGTAACAAGGTTTTATTATCGACTTGTAAATGTGACACTTAACTGGTTAATTAAGAAATGTCTTGTTTGCCGCGCAAACTATTCTTTGTGGACCTGTAGTGCATTTACTAAAGGAATCAATAGTCACCTGAGTTACATTAGCAAGCCCTTTTTAAATAATACTTTTAAATGGGCAAATGTGCTTTATTGTCCTTTCATTCTATGGAGATAAACACTGGACATGGATACGTACAAATAAACATGTGTTTTCACACGTGTCGTCACGTAAAAGGGGAGTGAGAAAAAGTTCTTTAGTATTACTGTAAAACTAGAATGTGTGTCGACCCTAAAATTAAGCGTGTCCCGCCTTTTAAAATAGATTTATTTTAATCAGTTATGTCGTCATCAGAAAAGTGTTTTATTTGCGAGAAATTGTTATCTGCTTGTAATGCTCGAGAAGTAAAAGAAAAGGGACTAAAAACTTTAATTGAATATAGTTTGAAATAGAATGATGGGAAGCATACTCAATTAAGGGAACTTAATAAGGTAATGGTGCATGAAAAATGCCGGAAAATCTACACAAAAAAATTATTTCAGTAAATTTTAACTCAAGAGAACAAGAGCCTTCAGCAACTTTGAAGATATCTCGTAGAGCAGAGGTAGTAGGTTTCAATTTTCAACAATCATGTTTATTTTGTGGACAAGATGCATCTGAATTTTTTTTAAAGCACAGAAAAAAGCCTTTTAATGATTTCGAGGCTGTACAACATGTCGAGACAATTGAACTTAAAGAAAATATTATGGAAGCAGCAGTGAAAAGAAAAGATGACTTGGGAAAACTTTCAGCATTAGAATCAGTAACGTTATGTACTTTTAGTTTCTGCAGAAGGTAGATATCATTCTTTTTGCATGAAACATTTTTTCTATGTGCCTCCTGAAATGGGGCGGGGTCGTCCTATAGATAATAAAACTTCAGATGCAATAATACACGCGTGCAACTATCTCAAAGCTAATCGAGAGGAGTGCCAATTTTCCTTTCAAGAAATTTTTGAAAATTATGATGGGATATTACCAATTGAAAAAACAATAAAAACTCAACTTAAAGAAAGGTATGGAAATGATATTATTATATCATCGAGACAAAACCGAAACCCTGTCGTATGTTTCCGTGACAGTGGAAATAGAATTATTAATGGCGCTTGGTATGAACGCCAAAAAAAATACAGATGAAGGCAAAGGAAGACTAAGGATAATAATGACAGCTCGGAAAATAATAGCTGAATATATCAGGTCACAAGTGTATGAAACTGACCAGTATCAATCACCAGATCATTTTTTGAAGGAAGTGAATTCTCTCGTACTCAATAACTTAAAGTATCTTATTGATACCATTTTATTGAAAATTAAAATATGAGGTACTTCGCAATGGGAGAGAAAAAGCACATCAATATGTCATTCGGTTATTTCTGCATGTAGACCTAAATCCTTTCTATCACCTTTGCAAATCGGCTTGGCCATGGCTAAATCATGAACTTTTAAAAGAATATTTTAGGCAGTGTTATATTTATATTGATAACGTACTTAACGTAAGCATTGACTGACAAGAACGTGATTGCGATTGTTTATGAAATACAGATTAATAATTGACATAATAATCGACATTCTTCTATATTCCATACAAATTAATATGCACATTTTTACAAATTTATATATTTTGCTTAAATACTAGTTACAATGTATTTTAAACAAAACTAAGTAAGAGCAAAAAAAAGGCTATATTTAGACGATTTCTTGAATTTTCATGCTACATAGTGGTTTGATACCAACTTCATTCTCGTCTAGCGTCTAAACGGAGAGTCTCAGAAAAAAAGTATACATACCATTTTTGTTGGAAATGACTTGAAAAATAATTTTGTAATTGAAAGTTTTTCTCTGTAATTAATACCTAGCGAGATAATTGCAAAAAACTGATTGTCGCCGCCATTTTTCCAAGATGGCGGCCAACGCCGAGGCGGTGCGAGGGTGCAAAATTAATGTATCGTACAGAACACTTTTTAGAAGAGATTAAAATTGTTTCCAGCTTACTCGGATTTTTTTCCGAATTGAATCCTTTGCTGACTGGACTATTAACCAGAACAGTAAAGCATGCTTTGGACGTGTCCTTGTGCAAGGGTGCAAATTAGCATCAGGAAATTTAGTATTTAATGATACCACAATGAATCAGTATGTTTATTTAAATATTTTAACACACAATTTAAAATTATAAGCTCAAAATTCGAATATTGGAATCAACTTTGTTTCTTATAAAGATAATGATCTTTAGCACGGCTCTCAACATTTGCCTCTATGGTTGAGAGAAGCGTTCGGAGTACCGTAGTTGCGAAGCCCCTTTTACCTTCTATATGACTATAAATAAAAATGACATGTTGGATTAATTGGGAAAATTGGCTTGCAGATGCAAGTATGAAACATGGACGTGACATAATTAGCACAATGAAAAAGGAAAGGCAAAAGCCTTGTACCATGGAAAAGATTAACTATATATACATTGGTATTTCCAAGTCTCTAGGGCGGAACATTTCTATGTATGACAAGGCCTATTTTAACATAGAGTTGGTGGGAATTTTTACCTACCAGTGTGTAGAAATGCCCCACCAGTCATGCAAATTTGCCCCACCGGAATTTTGTTTTGTTTAATCAATTTTCCACAGTAAAAACATAAACTTGAATCTGTGGCATATGAAAGAATTACATTAGACAGAGACAGATCCCCATTCCTGCGAAAAGGCCCGATTTCGAGACTCAATCTCCTAACGAGGGAAAAAAGCTTTCACACACTTCCCCCGTCTAGCTATTTCCCATCCACAAAAATCCTTTTGTTCAGAACTGAGTGGTCGAGCAGTTAACAATATATTTCGGACTCTTGGCATGCATTTGTTTGAAGGGACTAGGGCAGAATTATATGGTGTGGGGGTTGTCATAAGGGGTGGAAAAGTGTTTCAATAGGTCCTTTTGGTATGGTTCCATACAAAAAAAAACTGTTCAGAAACTAGACGTTCCAGTATCATTCTTTAGGCCGATTTTTCACTTCAATTTTAAAAGATATTTTTACCTGCATTTAACAGCTACAAAAAGTAAGTAAATTACATTAATTTTTTTATGTAGATTTCTTTTACGGTGTGTAGTTTAACTAAATTTTATTTGTATAGTTAAAAGAGATTTCTAATTTTTACTTTTGGGGGAAAATATATTTCCCGATGTTAATAACATTTCGAAGGTATTGTTATTTACAAATTTTAATACATATAAATAGAGGCCTAAATTTTTCAAAATTATTGGGGAGGGGTAGCTCTAATTTTTAATAAAATGCATATATGAACCTATAGCCAGTCTTTCAAAAGATTATGCTTATGAATATGTTTTAGTTTATTTTTTTAAATTTTCATTGGTATCTTTATGTGAACAAAATATATCATGGATGTATAATTCTAAGGTAACAAAAATTAGCATATTTAAGTTACTTGTACTAAATGTCTAGAGTGAAACGACAGCAAGAATAATGTTAAAATAATTTAATTGAAAAATATCTTTTTTTTTTCGTTACTTACGTATGATCGAAAAGCGATAAAATATTTTTTATTAAACTTGTTATGAAAAAGTTTTATTTATAGATATTCTCAATATATTGACACCAATATAAATTAATCAAAAAGTACAAAAAAATTGGATATATTACTTTTTAACAATGTAATATGCCAGATTAATGCAAACTATCTTACATAAAAAGTCATTCGGTAACACATTCAAATTCTAGGAGTGTAAGTCTTAGTCTCGCCACCAAATCTTTCATTTAATATTTATTTCGTAGGTGTTCAAAGGCGTAAAGTTTTCAAAATTATTGGGGGGGGGGGGGGGGGGGGACCTCGAGCCCGTGGACCCAATACAAGCTTACGTTTATGCGTAGGTTATATGAAATATATGAGTAACTTTGATAAAGGTTGGTAGAAACAAAAAAGTGTCTAAAAGTTTGATTTAAAAAAAATACTTCAAACCGATGCAAAAAATAGTCAAACTTTTGTAAATGTCATTTAATACTAGTTTTTTTATTCAACTACTTATCTTAGCTTTTTATTTTATACTAACAATATGGCCCGGCGTTGCTCGTGGTCACTTTGTGTAGTAAGAGCTGCGCGATTTTGTCTTGTCAGCGTAGCCATGGCATGGACCCTGTGCACTGTGAAATATAAACTTTATCCAAATCCAGATTTATTAAATTACTTTGAGTATTTTTTGAGATACTTAAATCTATTTTTATGTTCACGACTTTACATGCTATTGCGACTACCTACTATTTAAACTGATGTTTTTGTAAAATGTTTCTTTTTTGTGAAATAAAGATTCCTAATTTTTTTTTAAATTGCATATTTTTTGTATAAAAATTAACCATTTAGTGATGACAATAAACTCACGTAGTAAACTTCACATTCATTAATTTTAATATTGGCGACGCAATAATATATCAAAGCAAAAATATTGCATTCTTCCAAATCAAAATAATTTATCGTATTTGGTGAAGTTTTTTTTGTTGTGTCAATTGGCGACCGGAGTCTATATATCCCTCTTTCAACATAATTTCATATGGGTCAATATTTACGGACAAAATTTCTTATAAAAATTAATTATCAAATATTCATTTTTGAATTCCAATAATATGTTTTTGAGGTGAAAATTTAAAAATACGCTACATGGAAGTATAAATATATAAAACTTTAAGTTAAACTCTTAGGGTGGCCCAATTCAACACCATAGTCATATTCCACTCCGTAACAAATAGCACTATTGTCATAAAGTTAAGTTGTTCGGAACATGAATACACATGGCGTCAGTCGAAAGAGCTGGTTTATCTTCCTCCTTCGGTTGGCGAGATTTTTGTTAACGACGTTATTTTTGTTATTCGGACACTTTCTCCATTGTGATGACATTTTTAAATATAGGACCTCTATTTTAGCTCATTTGGCAACATTTTTATTCAATTGGCGACATTTTTAATTCATTTGGCGACATTTTTAATTCATTTTTCAATATTTGGCGACTTTTCTAATTCACTTGGCGACATTTAATAATTTTGATAACGGCCCAGACATTTTTGTTTGTTTGATGAACCTCCCAATAGCAGGGGCAGGGCCTGATTACCGAATAGGCCCGGGAAGCCCCGGCTTACAGTTCACACTTTTGAGGGGGCCCCAAATCATACATTTTATATAAATATTTAACTGCCCTAATATAGTTTGCTACTAAATTTATCTTAATAAAGTGGCATTAACTTTAGCAAAAAAAAAAAAGAGTTGCCACTTCTGTTACATTTGTTCGAATATTGGGGGAAAAATCAAAAACATACAGAATATTAAGAATATTCATTAATTATTCACTTGGCGATATTTAATAATTTTGATAACGGCCCAGACATTTTTGTTTGTTTGATGAACCTCCCAATAGCAGGGGCAGGGCCTGATTACCGAATAGGCCCGGGAAGCCCCGGCTTACAGTTCACACTTTTGAGGGGGCCCCAAATCATACATTTTATATAAATATTTAACTGCCCTAATATAGTTTGCTACTAAATTTACCTTAATAAAGTGGCATTAACTTTAGCAAAAAAAAAAAAGAGTTGCCACTTCTGTTACATTTGTTCGAATATTGGGGGAAAAATCAAAAACATACAGAATATTAAGAATATTCATTAATTATTAATAATTTTTTAATATAATTTATTATGTGTTTCGTTTTAATGGTATTCAGGGGCAAGGATTTGAGTGCATGTAAAAGCTCGATTTGATGTTCCAGGGTCTATTTGACAGCCCCCACTTCAGGTTATAGGCCGGACGCCCCCCCCCCCCCCTCCCCCATTAAAAATAAATTATCTTCAATTCTATCTAAATTTTCTTTTTATTATTATATTATTATTATAATTCAACATGTACCAAACCAGCAACTTTTAAAAACTATAATAATCTATTCCTCGGTGCATCTCCACTTTCAACAAACACATTTATATGAGCAGAGTCGTCTTTAGGGGTGTGCCACAGGTGCGGCCGCACAGAGCCCCGCGCTTTATATTGTGTCCGCGTTAACATTAAACAATTTCCTTAAAAACAATTATAAAATCGGTTTTTAAAGTGAAACCTCTTTAAATCATTTACATGGGAAATCAGGATAGAAACATCATGATATGGTGTCCATTTTGACAAGTGATGAGTAGCACATTTTACAAAGATTTGGCTACGTTTAATAGGAAATTATGCGCTCATGTGTATAAAATCTCCGTGGCTTTCTTTGCACAGGGCCTCGCATCTGCTAAGGGCGGCTTTGCATATCAGACTACAAAAACCCCTTCACCTCATCTGTGAAATATAAACTTTATCCAAATCCAGATTTATTAAATTACTTTGAGTATTTTTTGAGATACTTAAATCTATTTTTATGTTCACGACTTTACATGCTATTGCGACTACCTACTATTTAAACTGATGTTTTTGTAAAATGTTTCTTTTTTGTGAAATAAAGATTCCTAATTTTTTTTTAAATTGCATATTTTTTGTATAAAAATTAACCATTTAGTGATGACAATAAACTCACGTAGTAAACTTCACATTCATTAATTTTAATATTGGCGACGCAATAATATATCAAAGCAAAAATATTGCATTCTTCCAAATCAAAATAATTTATCGTATTTGGTGAAGTTTTTTTTGTTGTGTCAATTGGCGACCGGAGTCTATATATCCCTCTTTCAACATAATTTCATATGGGTCAATATTTACGGACAAAATTTCTTATAAAAATTAATTATCAAATATTCATTTTTGAATTCCAATAATATGTTTTTGAGGTGAAAATTTAAAAATAAGCTACATGGAAGTATAAATATATAAAACTTTAAGTTAAACTCTTAGGGTGGCCCATTTCAACACCATAGTCATATTCCACTCCGTAACAAATAGCACTATTGTCATAAAGTTAAGTTGTTCGGAACATGAATACACATGGCGTCAGTCGAAAGAGCTGGTTTATCTTCCTCCTTCGGTTGGCGAGATTTTTGTTAACGACGTTATTTTTGTTATTCGGACACTTTCTCCATTGTGATGACATTTTTAAATATAGGACCTCTATTTTAGCTCATTTGGCAACATTTTTATTCAATTGGAGACATTTTTAATTCATTTGGCGACATTTTTAATTCATTTTTCAATATTTGGCGACTTTTCTAATTCACTTGGCGACATTTAATAATTTTGATAACGGCCCAGACATCCCAAGGGACGAGCGACTTATAATAGCACTGATAATAGGGGGACAACTTTGGCGACAGCAGACAAATTACCAACAGGAGAGCTGACTCGGAGAAGCTGATGGGTGGTGGATAATTCCCTCATAAATCCGAATTGTTGTGGTATGAGTTTGTTGTTAGTAGTTAAGAATTTTAGTATTCTGTCTCGAATAGTCCTTTCGGCTATTTTGCCTAGGACTGGTAATAAGGAGATAGGTCGATAGGATGAAGGCACTTTTGCGTCTTTCCCCGGCTTCGGAATAGGTATTATTTTTGCATTCTTCCATTGGGTTGGGAAGTAGTTTAAGTTAAACATGGAATTTAAGAGAAGGACGAAATATTTGATGATATTAATCGGGAGTTTTTTCACTATCTTATTGGTAATTCCCTCTTTACCAGGGGCCTTTTTGATCTTTAGATTTTTAATTGTTTCAATGATTTCATTAGGTTGGACAGGTTCAAGGTTATTGTCTGGCGAGGTGAGAAGGAAATTTTCAACGGAATTACAGATATCAGCATTGAATTGAGGGTTCACTGTCGGGTTATCTTTGAATTGTTGTTCGTAGCTGTCTGCTAGAACATTTGCTTTGTCTGAGTCAGTTAATGCAATAGAATTCCCATTTACTAATGGTGGGATAGGTTTTGAGTTTCCTTTGAAATATCTGGTCGCTCTCCAAATGGTGCCATATCTTCTGCCTCAAGAGATCGGAGATGGTCATTCCAATTGTTTTGGATGATTTTATTTGTTTCCTTCTTGAGTTCATTTTGGAGTTTGTACATAAGTTTTCGGTCCAAGGGGTCGCCATCTCTCTGCCATTTCCGTCTAGCTTGATTTTTCCTTCTGATGAGATTTGTAATATGTGATGGGATATAGATTTCATTTGTACGAATGGTTTCTTTTGAGGAATTTGCATGTGCAAGTAGGATTGTATTCAGGGCCATCACAAGCAATTTTTTTTTTTGGGGGGGGGGGCTGAAACAGGGAATTTCCCAACTTAAAGATATGAAATTCCCAACTTAAAAATATGAAATTTTTCATATCTTTCATATTTTTGTAGAATTATGTGGCTATTAAAAACGACAGCCACATCCCGATTTTTATCTTGGTCTTATTCTTTTTTTTGCAGGACCTTTTTTACCTAACGCTTGGCTATTTCCGATGATATTTAGCGTTGCCAGTGTCGCTATCTTTTACGTCATTTTAAGAATGATTGGTTTTACGCAGAGAGGTATCCGTGCATTATCAATTGCATCTAAATGGCAGAAAATGCATATCGAAGGTGTTCCGGCTGGTTCCCCGTTCGCCTTCCTGCAAAAACGGGGGGCTAGACGAAGTGTCCTTTTCGACATGGTTCTTCATGTAACTTTGGCTGTTCTGTTTGTCTACATCCAAAAAGGTAAATATACTTTTATAATTTTCGTGCATTACGAATTAATAATTTTTTTAAACAAATAATTTTCGTGTTAACCATAATTAATGTAGGAGTTCAGTAAGTAGTTCAAATACACATTTTTATGTGTGTAAATAAATGTAAGTTGTAGCTGACTGAAGTACTTTCGAAATAAATTAAACGAAGTGAAGTATATCAAAAGGCAGAAAATTAGCATGTAATTTACTTTCCGGTCTTGTTCAAAAAATATATTTTTATTTATCCCTCATTTCTTTTATTTGTTTCTTATTAAATATTATCGCTTTTCATCGCCACGGAATGGCATTCTCCAGAGCAGGTGTCACGTGACCTTGGTTTGTGACGTCACATCTCACCGTTACATTGTTTCTGTATAGAAAACACCGAGTTGTAAACAGATGATCATGGTTTTCAAGAAGCAACCGTTTGGAAGGTAGTAATGTGAATATTATGCAGTTGTTATGATGTAAAGCTTCTTCCTATTGCTAAGAATTTTGTTTTGGGAAGTGTCATAAAACTTTTATTAATCTTTTGATGGAACTTGAGTGTTTTTTTAACTTCACATTTTTAATAATAATTCTGTTTTAAATTATACGCAAAAACTTCCGAAACTCCTATGAATTAGTTTTAAAAAAAATAGGTTTAGATTTTTTTTTTTTTAAATAACTTGCGATACAAGCAGTGGCGGGCCGTGGTCGAAATGTTAGTGCAGCTGAAATCATGTGAATCCCCCCCCCCCTTATTTTCCACAACCCATACACACACTTTATTATTTACTACTCAAATCAAAGTTTTCTTTACATTTTTACAAATTGATAACATGCGAAAAAAATAGAAAACACTTATTATTTTTTAAATTAAAGCAATCCTCCTTTCTTTTAAACATGCGAATCGGTCCATTTTAATATTAACTTAAATAACAACAGCAGACAGTAAATTTATCACGAAAAACATTTCCGTTTGGAGATATTCTCGTAAGTTATCGTTTCACCCACCCATCCCAGCGTTTCACGCACGAGCCAATCAGCAAATCGTATCTCAAGTGCAGCTAAAACTAGAACATTCATTTCGGCTGTACCTTCTCACAAATACAGTGCATTAGCATGGGGAGGAATCTCCATACTACGTAGAGTTGCCATGGCAACGATGCAGCCAATTTCGAATTTCTCTTTTTGGCTGCAATTTTGATTGAATGGAGTTTTTCCCCTCCTGAATTGTACATTACGGGTAACAGGCTTGCTATTTACCGGAGATTTTGTTTACTACCGTAGAAATTTCATTTTCAATTCTAATCTTCATTTAAGAAAATTAGTAAAATATCCGATTTTAGTTTTAAAATACTGAATTTAGGTGCACCCGGCTGTACTAGCTGTAGTGGACCAGCAGCTACTGAAAAAAATATTTCCAGCAGAGCTTCCTAATTTTATAGAAGTAATTTTCAAAAAGAACTACCTATATAAAAAAAATCAGTTTCCATGATTTTGATATATTGTACTTTTACTGCATTTGTTATTTTAAAAAAAGTACCACAAAAATTTCCATGAAAATAATTGTTTGATTTACTAAGTACAATACAACCTCATTAATATCAACTATTAGTACCGGTAACAGATTAAGTACGGTGCCCTTACCTTAACGTAAAAAAGAACACGCTGAAGAATACCTCTTTGAAAAGAAGATGAACGGTATTTAACTGTTCCATAAAAAAACGTAAATATTTAACATGTTCCTCGGCCGCAAAGGGTTAATAGTTTATAACGCTGAGTCTCCTGTAAGTGACGTGTAGACGTATTGTAATTGATTACAGATATTCTAAACACAGGTCCTTCGTTGGGTGCTAGTTTAGGCGATTCCTCGTCATCTGACCATGGTTCTAAAATAACGAGGTGCATGCGTTCCCGGGTCTTTCCTTCGAGATAGACCCCGAACCGTCGTCAATAGCCCACTGTGCGGCTCTAGTGCGACGTAAATTAACCAAATAAAACCCGAGTTGGGAAAATTTATGACTGAAAAAAATTAATATTATTAACAAATGAAAGCTAGGGAAGATTAGAAATTGCCCAACTTGTAAGATTACATTTAAATTAGACCTCAGAACGGACACTGCATTGGAACATGGGTGCAACAAATCAATGCTTGTGAGAGAACTGTTTAATATTTCCTAAAATATATATAAAAAAAGATGAAAAATGTCGGTAAGTTGGAACTGAGAATTTTCAGTACTGTTGAGTTGGGAATTTCGAATAGTTGAGTTGAGAATTTCGAATCATTAAGTTGGAAAATTTCTTTTTTAGCCTCCCCCCCAAAAAAATGTGTAACGGCACTGACTAAACAGTAAATGCGTTTGTATATTAAAGGATTAATAATATCACGAAATGTTTCCTAATTCTAATTTATTTCTTTTTTGCAGCATTCTAAGTCATTGAAAAGAAGTGCTGACGATGCCCGCTCCAACGCCACGCCAGAAACTGCAATTCCCGAAGACACAGAAAAGCAGAGGTGGTGCCACTAGGGGGGCTGGGGGGGCTGTAGCCCCCCCGTCGGGCAAGCCAAGCCCCCCCATCGGGCAAAATTCTGAAGTTTGTCGGGGAAAAGCGTTATTTTAATTATTAAAACCAAATTTTAATGAAAAGTTGAGTCGAATTTGCTTTTTTAATGAAATGAATCTAGGTCATAAACCCGACAGAGCTAATTCCGACAAGCAGGTCACAATCCCGACAAAACTATAATTCCGACAGACCGAAATCCCGACAGCCTGTGGTGGCCGAATGGTTCGGAGTTCGGACAAGCACTCGATAAGCACAATTTTCTATCTCTAGCTTGTGTGTAGCGATTCAGTAATCGGAGAGTTGTCAAATCCGTTACTTTCGACACCAAAAAAATATCCACCGCGTATAAGAGACTAGTGCACTCGGGTTAATCTGATTGTGGTCCGATGTCTTGACGTTTATTGAGGTAGGTTGCACCGGATGAGTTGATCTCGTCATCTAACCGACCGTGGTTCAAAAATACGATCAGACAGTGTTCTCGGGTCTTTTCTTCCATATAAACCCTGATCCTTCGCCAATAACCCCCCACTGTGCAGCTCTAGTTCAATGTTAATTCAACCAACCTATTCTAACAAACTAATTTCTCGGCAATATTGTTATCCTATATAAACAAATTCTATAAACCAATATTTATTATTTTAGATAAATTTATCAGTATTTTTATTATTTCAGTTTTTTATACAAGGTTATGTAAGGTTAAGTAGGGTTTCACGTATACTAAACTTATTGTTATCATAGTTTCAATTACATTATTTGCTACATATTTTACAATAAAAAGCAACCCCAAAATTTCAAACTAAAACCCATGTTTCAAAATATCACCATTAAAAAATTTAATATTATTCCAAATAATAATCTAAAGAAATATATGATCATATAATTAAAACAGCATATCATCATGCACACGATATTTTATCCCGCATATCATTGATTTTGTGCCAAAAAACAATCGCGATTTATTAAAACCATGCGGCGAAAGTATTTTTAAAAACTTTTATTAAGTCGGCCATCAATAATAATTTTAATGAAACTATTGCTAATACTCAGTGGCGGATTTAAAGAACGGTAAATATACAATTAGACAATGCCATTTGAGCCCCTGCAAGTATCAGTCAGAAAAAAAAAATAAGGACTTGAGGAAAAATATACTTTAAAAGTTTTAGGAAGTAAAGTGGTTAAAATGAATTTGTCAATTTATATCATTAATGAATTTATTTTATAAAAGGAAAACTTCAAAAAGTTAGCATGCGTGTCGAAAATGTGCATTAACGAAAATATTTTGTGATCGTTCAAAAATTGAAGAACACGATTCAAAATTTAATTTAAAGTAAAAGATTTCATGTTAAAATGTAAAAAATTAAAGTTCTTTTTTTAAAAATGTTCTTTTAAGACACAACATAAATCTTAACAGTGCTTATTTCACATGCCATATTTTTTTTTCTACTGTTGCATTTATTTTAAGCGTATGAGCAGGATATGATTTAGAAAGTTCAGTACTATAGGCATAGGCCCTACATCACTAAAGAGGATCCTCTCGTAAAAATAGTCTCGAGAAATAAAAAATATCGCAAAATAAGTTTATTATTCATTTAAAATACGACTTAATTCTCACTTTTTTGGATAAATTGCTGAACATTGCATTAATAATAATAACAATTTTGTCATGTATTCGCCGGGCCCCCAAATCAGTCCCTGCGTATGAGAATATTAACTTAAATAACAACAGCAGACAGTAAATTTATCACGAAAAACATTTCCGTTTGGAGATATTCTCGTAAGTTATCGTTTCACCCACCCATCCCAGCGTTTCACGCACGAGCCAATCAGCAAATCGTATCTCAAGTGCAGCTAAAACTAGAACATTCATTTCGGCTGTACCTTCTCACAAATACAGTGCATTAGCATGGGGAGGAATCTCCATACTACGTAGAGTTGCCATGGCAACGATGCAGCCAATTTCGAATTTCTCTTTTTGGCTGCAATTTTGATTGAATGGAGTTTTTCCCCTCCTGAATTGTACATTACGGGTAACAGGCTTGCTATTTACCGGAGATTTTGTTTACTACCGTAGAAATTTCATTTTCAATTCTAATCTTCATTTAAGAAAATTAGTAAAATATCCGATTTTAGTTTTAAAATACTGAATTTAGGTGCACCCGGCTGTACTAGCTGTAGTGGACCAGCAGCTACTGAAAAAAATATTTCCAGCAGAGCTTCCTAATTTTATAGAAGTAATTTTCAAAAAGAACTACCTATATAAAAAAAATCAGTTTCCATGATTTTGATATATTGTACTTTTACTGCATTTGTTATTTTAAAAAAAGTACCACAAAAATTTCCATGAAAATAATTGTTTGATTTACTAAGTACAATACAACCTCATTAATATCAACTATTAGTACCGGTAACAGATTAAGTACGGTGCCCTTACCTTAACGTAAAAAAGAACACGCTGAAGAATACCTCTTTGAAAAGAAGATGAACGGTATTTAACTGTTCCATAAAAAAACGTAAATATTTAACATGTTCCTCGGCCGCAAAGGGTTAATAGTTTATAACGCTGAGTCTCCTGTAAGTGACGTGTAGACGTATTGTAATTGATTACAGATATTCTAAACACAGGTCCTTCGTTGGGTGCTAGTTTAGGCGATTCCTCGTCATCTGACCATGGTTCTAAAATAACGAGGTGCATGCGTTCCCGGGTCTTTCCTTCGAGATAGACCCCGAACCGTCGTCAATAGCCCACTGTGCGGCTCTAGTGCGACGTAAATTAACCAAATAAAACCCGAGTTGGGAAAATTTATGACTGAAAAAAATTAATATTATTAACAAATGAAAGCTAGGGAAGATTAGAAATTGCCCAACTTGTAAGATTACATTTAAATTAGACCTCAGAACGGACACTGCATTGGAACATGGGTGCAACAAATCAATGCTTGTGAGAGAACTGTTTAATATTTCCTAAAATATATATAAAAAAAGATGAAAAATGTCGGTAAGTTGGAACTGAGAATTTTCAGTACTGTTGAGTTGGGAATTTCGAATAGTTGAGTTGAGAATTTCGAATCATTAAGTTGGAAAATTTCTTTTTTAGCCTCCCCCCCAAAAAAATGTGTAACGGCACTGACTAAACAGTAAATGCGTTTGTATATTAAAGGATTAATAATATCACGAAATGTTTCCTAATTCTAATTTATTTCTTTTTTGCAGCATTCTAAGTCATTGAAAAGAAGTGCTGACGATGCCCGCTCCAACGCCACGCCAGAAACTGCAATTCCCGAAGACACAGAAAAGCAGAGGTGGCGCCACTAGGGGGGCTGGGGGGGCTGTAGCCCCCCCGTCGGGCAAGCCAAGCCCCCCCATCGGGCAAAATTCTGAAGTTTGTCGGGGAAAAGCGTTATTTTAATTATTAAAACCAAATTTTAATGAAAAGTTGAGTCGAATTTGCTTTTTTAATGAAATGAATCTAGGTCATAAACCCGACAGAGCTAATTCCGACAAGCAGGTCACAATCCCGACAAAACTATAATTCCGACAGACCGAAATCCCGACAGCCTGTGGTGGCCGAATGGTTCGGAGTTCGGACAAGCACTCGATAAGCACAATTTTCTATCTCTAGCTTGTGTGTAGCGATTCAGTAATCGGAGAGTTGTCAAATCCGTTACTTTCGACACCAAAAAAATATCCACCGCGTATAAGAGACTAGTGCACTCGGGTTAATCTGATTGTGGTCCGATGTCTTGACGTTTATTGAGGTAGGTTGCACCGGATGAGTTGATCTCGTCATCTAACCGACCGTGGTTCAAAAATACGATCAGACAGTGTTCTCGGGTCTTTTCTTCCATATAAACCCTGATCCTTCGCCAATAACCCCCCACTGTGCAGCTCTAGTTCAATGTTAATTCAACCAACCTATTCTAACAAACTAATTTCTCGGCAATATTGTTATCCTATATAAACAAATTCTATAAACCAATATTTATTATTTTAGATAAAATTATCAGTATTTTTATTATTTCAGTTTTTTATACAAGGTTATGTAAGGTTAAGTAGGGTTTCACGTATACTAAACTTATTGTTATCATAGTTTCAATTACATTATTTGCTACATATTTTACAATAAAAAGCAACCCCAAAATTTCAAACTAAAACCCATGTTTCAAAATATCACCATTAAAAAATTTAATATTATTCCAAATAATAATCTAAAGAAATATATGATCATATAATTAAAACAGCATATCATCATGCACACGATATTTTATCCCGCATATCATTGATTTTGTGCCAAAAAACAATCGCGATTTATTAAAACCATGCGGCGAAAGTATTTTTAAAAACTTTTATTAAGTCGGCCATCAATAATAATTTCAATGAAACTATTGCTAATACTCAGTGGCGGATTTAAAGAACGGTAAATATACAATTAGACAATGCCATTTGAGCCCCTGCAAGTATCAGTCAGAAAAAAAAAATAAGGACTTGAGGAAAAATATACTTTAAAAGTTTTAGGAAGTAAAGTGGTTAAAATGAATTTGTCAATTTATATCATTAATGAATTTATTTTATAAAAGGAAAACTTCAAAAAGTTAGCATGCGTGTCGAAAATGTGCATTAACGAAAATATTTTGTGATCGTTCAAAAATTGAAGAACACGATTCAAAATTTAATTTAAAGTAAAAGATTTCATGTTAAAATGTAAAAAATTAAAGTTCTTTTTTTAAAAATGTTCTTTTAAGACACAACATAAATCTTAACAGTGCTTATTTCACATGCCATATTTTTTTTTCTACTGTTGCATTTATTTTAAGCGTATGAGCAGGATATGATTTAGAAAGTTCAGTACTATAGGCATAGGCCCTACATCACTAAAGAGGATCCTCTCGTAAAAATAGTCTCGAGAAATAAAAAATATCGCAAAATAAGTTTATTATTCATTTAAAATACGACTTAATTCTCACTTTTTTGGATAAATTGCTGAACATTGCATTAATAATAATAACAATTTTGTCATGTATTCGCCGGGCCCCCAAATCAGTCCCTGCGTATGAGAATATTAACTTAAATAACAACAGCAGACAGTAAATTTATCACGAAAAACATTTCCGTTTGGAGATATTCTCGTAAGTTATCGTTTCACCCACCCATCCCAGCGTTTCACGCACGAGCCAATCAGCAAATCGTATCTCAAGTGCAGCTAAAACTAGAACATTCATTTCGGCTGTACCTTCTCACAAATACAGTGCATTAGCATGGGGAGGAATCTCCATACTACGTAGAGTTGCCATGGCAACGATGCAGCCAATTTCGAATTTCTCTTTTTGGCTGCAATTTTGATTGAATGGAGTTTTTCCCCTCCTGAATTGTACATTACGGGTAACAGGCTTGCTATTTACCGGAGATTTTGTTTACTACCGTAGAAATTTCATTTTCAATTCTAATCTTCATTTAAGAAAATTAGTAAAATATCCGATTTTAGTTTTAAAATACTGAATTTAGGTGCACCCGGCTGTACTAGCTGTAGTGGACCAGCAGCTACTGAAAAAAATATTTCCAGCAGAGCTTCCTAATTTTATAGAAGTAATTTTCAAAAAGAACTACCTATATAAAAAAAATCAGTTTCCATGATTTTGATATATTGTACTTTTACTGCATTTGTTATTTTAAAAAAAGTACCACAAAAATTTCCATGAAAATAATTGTTTGATTTACTAAGTACAATACAACCTCATTAATATCAACTATTAGTACCGGTAACAGATTAAGTACGGTGCCCTTACCTTAACGTAAAAAAGAACACGCTGAAGAATACCTCTTTGAAAAGAAGATGAACGGTATTTAACTGTTCCATAAAAAAACGTAAATATTTAACATGTTCCTCGGCCGCAAAGGGTTAATAGTTTATAACGCTGAGTCTCCTGTAAGTGACGTGTAGACGTATTGTAATTGATTACAGATATTCTAAACACAGGTCCTTCGTTGGGTGCTAGTTTAGGCGATTCCTCGTCATCTGACCATGGTTCTAAAATAACGAGGTGCATGCGTTCCCGGGTCTTTCCTTCGAGATAGACCCCGAACCGTCGTCAATAGCCCACTGTGCGGCTCTAGTGCGACGTAAATTAACCAAATAAAACCCGAGTTGGGAAAATTTATGACTGAAAAAAATTAATATTATTAACAAATGAAAGCTAGGGAAGATTAGAAATTGCCCAACTTGTAAGATTACATTTAAATTAGACCTCAGAACGGACACTGCATTGGAACATGGGTGCAACAAATCAATGCTTGTGAGAGAACTGTTTAATATTTCCTAAAATATATATAAAAAAAGATGAAAAATGTCGGTAAGTTGGAACTGAGAATTTTCAGTACTGTTGAGTTGGGAATTTCGAATAGTTGAGTTGAGAATTTCGAATCATTAAGTTGGAAAATTTCTTTTTTAGCCTCCCCCCCAAAAAAATGTGTAACGGCACTGACTAAACAGTAAATGCGTTTGTATATTAAAGGATTAATAATATCACGAAATGTTTCCTAATTCTAATTTATTTCTTTTTTGCAGCATTCTAAGTCATTGAAAAGAAGTGCTGACGATGCCCGCTCCAACGCCACGCCAGAAACTGCAATTCCCGAAGACACAGAAAAGCAGAGGTGGCGCCACTAGGGGGGCTGGGGGGGCTGTAGCCCCCCCGTCGGGCAAGCCAAGCCCCCCCATCGGGCAAAATTCTGAAGTTTGTCGGGGAAAAGCGTTATTTTAATTATTAAAACCAAATTTTAATGAAAAGTTGAGTCGAATTTGCTTTTTTAATGAAATGAATCTAGGTCATAAACCCGACAGAGCTAATTCCGACAAGCAGGTCACAATCCCGACAAAACTATAATTCCGACAGACCGAAATCCCGACAGCCTGTGGTGGCCGAATGGTTCGGAGTTCGGACAAGCACTCGATAAGCACAATTTTCTATCTCTAGCTTGTGTGTAGCGATTCAGTAATCGGAGAGTTGTCAAATCCGTTACTTTCGACACCAAAAAAATATCCACCGCGTATAAGAGACTAGTGCACTCGGGTTAATCTGATTGTGGTCCGATGTCTTGACGTTTATTGAGGTAGGTTGCACCGGATGAGTTGATCTCGTCATCTAACCGACCGTGGTTCAAAAATACGATCAGACAGTGTTCTCGGGTCTTTTCTTCCATATAAACCCTGATCCTTCGCCAATAACCCCCCACTGTGCAGCTCTAGTTCAATGTTAATTCAACCAACCTATTCTAACAAACTAATTTCTCGGCAATATTGTTATCCTATATAAACAAATTCTATAAACCAATATTTATTATTTTAGATAAAATTATCAGTATTTTTATTATTTCAGTTTTTTATAAAAGGTTATGTAAGGTTAAGTAGGGTTTCACGTATACTAAACTTATTGTTATCATAGTTTCAATTACATTATTTGCTACATATTTTACAATAAAAAGCAACCCCAAAATTTCAAACTAAAACCCATGTTTCAAAATATCACCATTAAAAAATTTAATATTATTCCAAATAATAATCTAAAGAAATATATGATCATATAATTAAAACAGCATATCATCATGCACACGATATTTTATCCCGCATATCATTGATTTTGTGCCAAAAAACAATCGCGATTTATTAAAACCATGCGGCGAAAGTATTTTTAAAAACTTTTATTAAGTCGGCCATCAATAATAATTTCAATGAAACTATTGCTAATACTCAGTGGCGGATTTAAAGAACGGTAAATATACAATTAGACAATGCCATTTGAGCCCCTGCAAGTATCAGTCAGAAAAAAAAAATAAGGACTTGAGGAAAAATATACTTTAAAAGTTTTAGGAAGTAAAGTGGTTAAAATGAATTTGTCAATTTATATCATTAATGAATTTATTTTATAAAAGGAAAACTTCAAAAAGTTAGCATGCGTGTCGAAAATGTGCATTAACGAAAATATTTTGTGATCGTTCAAAAATTGAAGAACACGATTCAAAATTTAATTTAAAGTAAAAGATTTCATGTTAAAATGTAAAAAATTAAAGTTCTTTTTTTAAAAATGTTCTTTTAAGACACAACATAAATCTTAACAGTGCTTATTTCACATGCCATATTTTTTTTTCTACTGTTGCATTTATTTTAAGCGTATGAGCAGGATATGATTTAGAAAGTTCAGTACTATAGGCATAGGCCCTACATCACTAAAGAGGATCCTCTCGTAAAAATAGTCTCGAGAAATAAAAAATATCGCAAAATAAGTTTATTATTCATTTAAAATACGACTTAATTCTCACTTTTTTGGATAAATTGCTGAACATTGCATTAATAATAATAACAATTTTGTCATGTATTCGCCGGGCCCCCAAATCAGTCCCTGCGTATGAGAATATTAACTTAAATAACAACAGCAGACAGTAAATTTATCACGAAAAACATTTCCGTTTGGAGATATTCTCGTAAGTTATCGTTTCACCCACCCATCCCAGCGTTTCACGCACGAGCCAATCAGCAAATCGTATCTCAAGTGCAGCTAAAACTAGAACATTCATTTCGGCTGTACCTTCTCACAAATACAGTGCATTAGCATGGGGAGGAATCTCCATACTACGTAGAGTTGCCATGGCAACGATGCAGCCAATTTCGAATTTCTCTTTTTGGCTGCAATTTTGATTGAATGGAGTTTTTCCCCTCCTGAATTGTACATTACGGGTAACAGGCTTGCTATTTACCGGAGATTTTGTTTACTACCGTAGAAATTTCATTTTCAATTCTAATCTTCATTTAAGAAAATTAGTAAAATATCCGATTTTAGTTTTAAAATACTGAATTTAGGTGCACCCGGCTGTACTAGCTGTAGTGGACCAGCAGCTACTGAAAAAAATATTTCCAGCAGAGCTTCCTAATTTTATAGAAGTAATTTTCAAAAAGAACTACCTATATAAAAAAAATCAGTTTCCATGATTTTGATATATTGTACTTTTACTGCATTTGTTATTTTAAAAAAAGTACCACAAAAATTTCCATGAAAATAATTGTTTGATTTACTAAGTACAATACAACCTCATTAATATCAACTATTAGTACCGGTAACAGATTAAGTACGGTGCCCTTACCTTAACGTAAAAAAGAACACGCTGAAGAATACCTCTTTGAAAAGAAGATGAACGGTATTTAACTGTTCCATAAAAAAACGTAAATATTTAACATGTTCCTCGGCCGCAAAGGGTTAATAGTTTATAACGCTGAGTCTCCTGTAAGTGACGTGTAGACGTATTGTAATTGATTACAGATATTCTAAACACAGGTCCTTCGTTGGGTGCTAGTTTAGGCGATTCCTCGTCATCTGACCATGGTTCTAAAATAACGAGGTGCATGCGTTCCCGGGTCTTTCCTTCGAGATAGACCCCGAACCGTCGTCAATAGCCCACTGTGCGGCTCTAGTGCGACGTAAATTAACCAAATAAAACCCGAGTTGGGAAAATTTATGACTGAAAAAAATTAATATTATTAACAAATGAAAGCTAGGGAAGATTAGAAATTGCCCAACTTGTAAGATTACATTTAAATTAGACCTCAGAACGGACACTGCATTGGAACATGGGTGCAACAAATCAATGCTTGTGAGAGAACTGTTTAATATTTCCTAAAATATATATAAAAAAAGATGAAAAATGTCGGTAAGTTGGAACTGAGAATTTTCAGTACTGTTGAGTTGGGAATTTCGAATAGTTGAGTTGAGAATTTCGAATCATTAAGTTGGAAAATTTCTTTTTTAGCCTCCCCCCCAAAAAAATGTGTAACGGCACTGACTAAACAGTAAATGCGTTTGTATATTAAAGGATTAATAATATCACGAAATGTTTCCTAATTCTAATTTATTTCTTTTTTGCAGCATTCTAAGTCATTGAAAAGAAGTGCTGACGATGCCCGCTCCAACGCCACGCCAGAAACTGCAATTCCCGAAGACACAGAAAAGCAGAGGTGGCGCCACTAGGGGGGCTGGGGGGGGCTGTAGCCCCCCCGTCGGGCAAGCCAAGCCCCCCCATCGGGCAAAATTCTGAAGTTTGTCGGGGAAAAGCGTTATTTTAATTATTAAAACCAAATTTTAATGAAAAGTTGAGTCGAATTTGCTTTTTTAATGAAATGAATCTAGGTCATAAACCCGACAGAGCTAATTCCGACAAGCAGGTCACAATCCCGACAAAACTATAATTCCGACAGACCGAAATCCCGACAGCCTGTGGTGGCCGAATGGTTCGGAGTTCGGACAAGCACTCGATAAGCACAATTTTCTATCTCTAGCTTGTGTGTAGCGATTCAGTAATCGGAGAGTTGTCAAATCCGTTACTTTCGACACCAAAAAAATATCCACCGCGTATAAGAGACTAGTGCACTCGGGTTAATCTGATTGTGGTCCGATGTCTTGACGTTTATTGAGGTAGGTTGCACCGGATGAGTTGATCTCGTCATCTAACCGACCGTGGTTCAAAAATACGATCAGACAGTGTTCTCGGGTCTTTTCTTCCATATAAACCCTGATCCTTCGCCAATAACCCCCCACTGTGCAGCTCTAGTTCAATGTTAATTCAACCAACCTATTCTAACAAACTAATTTCTCGGCAATATTGTTATCCTATATAAACAAATTCTATAAACCAATATTTATTATTTTAGATAAAATTATCAGTATTTTTATTATTTCAGTTTTTTATACAAGGTTATGTAAGGTTAAGTAGGGTTTCACGTATACTAAACTTATTGTTATCATAGTTTCAATTACATTATTTGCTACATATTTTACAATAAAAAGCAACCCCAAAATTTCAAACTAAAACCCATGTTTCAAAATATCACCATTAAAAAATTTAATATTATTCCAAATAATAATCTAAAGAAATATATGATCATATAATTAAAACAGCATATCATCATGCACACGATATTTTATCCCGCATATCATTGATTTTGTGCCAAAAAACAATCGCGATTTATTAAAACCATGCGGCGAAAGTATTTTTAAAAACTTTTATTAAGTCGGCCATCAATAATAATTTCAATGAAACTATTGCTAATACTCAGTGGCGGATTTAAAGAACGGTAAATATACAATTAGACAATGCCATTTGAGCCCCTGCAAGTATCAGTCAGAAAAAAAAAATAAGGACTTGAGGAAAAATATACTTTAAAAGTTTTAGGAAGTAAAGTGGTTAAAATGAATTTGTCAATTTATATCATTAATGAATTTATTTTATAAAAGGAAAACTTCAAAAAGTTAGCATGCGTGTCGAAAATGTGCATTAACGAAAATATTTTGTGATCGTTCAAAAATTGAAGAACACGATTCAAAATTTAATTTAAAGTAAAAGATTTCATGTTAAAATGTAAAAAATTAAAGTTCTTTTTTTAAAAATGTTCTTTTAAGACACAACATAAATCTTAACAGTGCTTATTTCACATGCCATATTTTTTTTTCTACTGTTGCATTTATTTTAAGCGTATGAGCAGGATATGATTTAGAAAGTTCAGTACTATAGGCATAGGCCCTACATCACTAAAGAGGATCCTCTCGTAAAAATAGTCTCGAGAAATAAAAAATATCGCAAAATAAGTTTATTATTCATTTAAAATACGACTTAATTCTCACTTTTTTGGATAAATTGCTGAACATTGCATTAATAATAATAACAATTTTGTCATGTATTCGCCGGGCCCCCAAATCAGTCCCTGCGTATGAGACACGAGTCATTTTGTTTTGAGCAAAGAGCAGAGCCACAGCTCAGACGTGGAACCACAAACGAAGGCCTATTCAGACGGGCATACGCGCATTGCCGCAAGCCTGATTGTTTGTTCCCTATAATCTCCCAGCTATCCAAAGCCGGTCTATGCAAAGAGTAGGTCTATGGTCCTGGGGACAAAGCATCCCTCGTTGTAAAAGTTTAACCTTGAGGAGGTCAGCTACAAGATTTGGTAGACAAAAGACAAAATCGCCTTGTCGGGTTGTTGGAGTGTTTTTCGAAGAGGGGGGAGGCAGGACCGGGGGGAGGTATATATGTATAGCGCCGCTATCTCCCCTAAAAAAAAGAGATGGCAGTGAATGGTCAGCTACAGGGCCGTCTCGACTCTCGAGAGTAAAAAGTGTCGTGCGTGAAGGATATCGAGACGGGCCCTACTTGTAGAAGTAAGATTATGGTCCAGTTCTATTTTGTCGTTGGTGAAAGGCAAACCGTTTTTTTAAAGAGGAAAATTGTAGAGTGTCAACATTGCATTAAGATTTCAACTGTACTAATTCGGAAAGGTGAGATGTCTTAATAATTCAAGTGAAAAAATTTCTTATAAAAATTTTATTTGTGCCTGTGGCTACTTAATATTACATTTATTTTGTTCAAAAAGAAGTCCTACCGTTTATTTATTTTTATGTTTTCCGTATTTAGAAGAACCAAGCTAGTTTTGTCATTACTATTTAAGTAAAGAAGATTTATTTAACCAATAAATTGTTTCGTCGTATGAGCTAGGTTTAGAAATGACGTTTATTTCAATTTTTGTTGCCACAAATTTTGTGCAATTTCATACTATTTGGAATTTAAAAATAAAATATAATTATGGGAAACCTTTTTTTATCATTAAATTTTTTTTCGTATATTGTCTCTATTTTAAAAAAAAGTAAGCCCTAGGGGGAAAAAGTAAGTCCTAGGGGGAATTTTCAGTTCTTTCAATGTTATTCAGATCGTATCTCAAAATGTAAAAGTCCTAAAATTATGAAATTAAGTGAATTTGTTAAGAAATGTTTGATAAATAAGATGAATATATTTTTGTTTCAATACTGTTATTAGTTTATAAGTTATTTAATATTAAAGTCGTCGTTGATAAAATTTCGCTTATAAGTAATTTTGTCCGTCGAGTTTCTGAAACACTATTAAGAGGAGAGATCCAATTTTTTTAGGGAGTGAACAAATAGGTTTGAACTGGAAATCCAAGTAAGCATTTTTTTAAATTCGAATTAGTTTTGGATTTATAAGTTTTTTAAACATTTAAACACGCTCCACTTTTTGAAGTTTTTTCACCCTCATTTTTGAAACGTGATTTCTAAATTGCTATAAGTCATTTAAAATTACATATTCTCTTATTCAAAAAAATATATTAATGTTCGCTAAAACTTCCTCTTTCTGATGTTATAAAGATTATATTCCTATCTTTACAATTAAATTAGATATAGTCAATTAAGATAGGTATAAAAAGTAGCGAAGAAGGATAAAAATGTCGGATATTTCGAGAAAATTTTAATTTGCGACTTTTTGTCTCATTGTTCCGCTTGCATCTCAAAAGGTAAATGTCCTAAAATTATGAAATTATGACAGTTTATTAAAAAATGTTTGGGAAATAAGGTGAATATATTTGTTTTTTAATACGATTAGTATATTAGACGTTATTTTATGTTAAAGTCATAATTTTAAACAATTTCGAACACAATTCACACATTTTTAGATACTTGTCTTCCAATTTTCAACAAAAAAATAAATAAAAAATTAGGGATACAGATTAAACTATTGGCTACAAATGATCCAGAGCGTTTGTGAAAATTCGATTTAGTTTTGTGGTTATAAATTTTTAAATAATTGACGAAATGTCTGAAATAATCGTCAATTTTACGCGTAAAATTTTAAGTGATAAATTAAAACTGCTCTAAGTAGTTCAAAAGTATACTTTTTTCCCGTTAAAAAAATATAGTTATATTCGTAAAATCTTCCTTTCTTGAATGGTATGAAAACTGAAATTCTATCTTAAAAAATAAATTAGATGTAACTATTTATGTGAAGTACTATAATTATTATTAAAAGATATTTCGGAGCAAAATGCCAACATTGGCAAAATGCCAATATGTATGTAAATCCAAATTCCGTAGCTTAATATATATTTTAATGGGGAATTATTATTAGCGCCAATTCTCAATAATCTTACTTTATATAAATAAAAGTTGGCGAATTAGGCTTTTTTTTGCTTGGCGCGTTTTATGCTGTTGTTTGTTTACACGTTTCGCTTTTAAATGAGTAGAAACAATTGCGTTGAAGCAGTTCTGCAGTTGAGCTTTTCCAGTTATCAGACCCACCACAACGGCGGCAACGTTTGTGTGTGTGTAGGAGGGGGAGGGGGGGGGGGGAGACAGCATGCCCCCCCCCCCTTCCCCCCTGTAAACTTGAAACCTTAAAAGTTGGGGTTTTCGAATTTTAAAAATCATTGAGTTGGGAAAATTTATGCCTCAGGAAAATTAATATTATTAGCAAATGAAAGCGACGGAAGACTAGAAATTGCCCAGCTTGTATTAAGATGAAACTTAAATTAGATCTCAAAACGGAACACTGCATTGGAACATGCGTGCAACAAATCAATACTTTCGCGAGAACTGTTTAATATTACCTATAAAAAGCTGACAAATGTCTATAAGTTGGAACTGTGATTTTTTTTAGCACTGTTGCGTTGTGAATTTTGAATCGTTAAGTGTGGTCTGGTTAATAAACGTCGCACTAGAGCTGCACATTGAACTACTGGCGTTGGTTCGAGCAACGCGCCCTTGATTGGTTATTGGTACGTATTTACTTACTACATCAAGGACGCTTTGGTTCGAGGCCTATCTCGAAGAAAAGACCCGGGAACGATGTCTCATATTTTTAACAATGGTCAGATAACGAGAACAACACTAGAGCTGGTACCCGACGTCTTTAAGTTGGGAATTTTGAATCGTTCACTTTCGGAATTTCGGATCGTTAAGTTGGGAAATTTCTTGTCTCAACATCCCAAAAATAAATTCGTGTGACGGCACTGCCAGTAATAATTTATATAACTAAAAAAAAGTATTGTTGTTAGGACACATTGTCATTGTCTACAGTGTATGAAGCCGGTATTGTTTGCGAAGCAAACTAAAGAGGATTGCGTAGCAATCCTCCGGGGGTTGGCGAAGCGTTAGCGGAGCAGGGGGCGGAGCCCCCTAGTTATATATATAAAAATCAATTCAGAAGAAATCGGGTCATATTCTAACGATGCAGTCATGGTTCAAGACGGCGGTCCTAAATTAAAAATGGGCAATCGTAAATCCATTAAATTGTCAATTAATCCTACTAGCTAAACGTCTATAAAATAAGGTAACAGGATAGGAACACCATAGTATGCTTTTAAGAGGATTGATTCCGACATTATAACTCCGTTGCAAATGACAATTTTTATCTCGTTTGATAAGAAATTAGGAGTATAAATAAAAATAAAATACTGCAGACTTTTTACGTCATGAAGTTCTCCAATACATATAACTACTGCTGCAGCTCTATTCTCTGAAAAGTATTTTATAGGAAATGGCTCTCAATAGAAAAATTATTTCATAGGAATAGTCTCAATTTCATTGCTAGAGATACAGCCTTTTATAAGTATTTAAAAGCGTTCTCACTGTTTATAGATTTAAAAAAACCCACTAAATTAGATGACAGAAAAAAAGCGCTAAAACATAGCACCGTTTTACGTTGCATTGCTATCAACAAAAAATAAATTAATTTCGTAAAAGCATGGGGATTTTACAAAAACTACTTGCATAATATAGTGATTTACCACATTTCGTTTTACCTTCACTATACTTAC
Source organism: Troglohyphantes excavatus (assembly GCA_963932185.1). Classification (NCBI taxonomy): domain Eukaryota; kingdom Metazoa; phylum Arthropoda; class Arachnida; order Araneae; family Linyphiidae; genus Troglohyphantes; species Troglohyphantes excavatus. The sequence continues at coordinate 10,862,743 of OZ010666.1, read as the reverse complement.
TTTATATTTATTTTATTTGTTGCCTTCTCGCCGTCCCTTCTTTGAACAAACCTACCTCTTCAAATGGTTACATTTATAAAGGTTTTGAAAACATTTTGAGTACGATTTGTACAGGTTTTTTTTTTTGGCACTTATCTTTTCTCCATGACTGCAACCCAGAATATTCAGAACACTACAATTATTTAATAATTAATATATAAATATTATAAGCCTTTTTTTTCAAATATTTATCTCAACAAATTTATTTCGTTATTTGTGAATATTTTATACTCTTATATGCACATTTTACGTCGGGGATATTAGCCCCCCTGTCGGGGAATTCTAGCCCCCCCGTCGGGCAATTCCTAGCGCCACCACTGCAGAAAAGCCAGCCAAAATCCAGTGCACAGAAACGGCAACAGACAAACCTCTCTCAAACTGATATCCCGCTCCAACAAACCAGCAGCCCCTCTCCAGCTTTTCCGTTCAAATTGTCCAGCAGTTCTCCCAGTCTCCCCTCAACCAGTCATCGCAGACCATCCAGACCAACGTTACAGTGCAAACCTTGCCCAAACCGCTGCAGTCCCCGCTACCCTCAGTTCGCTGTGAACGCACAAGACCTGACAGGACCTAATACGGAGGACCACCTGCAAGCGACGAATCCGAGCAACATCGAGTGCAAGCTGGAAAAGGACACCGGCGACTCGGATCTGTGCCAATTTAAAAACAACCAAACCTCCAACAATAGTGTCAGCAGCGGGGGCGATCGGCTGTCGGATACCTTCCCGAGCATTGAGTTCACCGATGAGTCCGGCGAGGCCGTTCTGCACCCGGATATTTTGAACGACTTGATCGAGGATGTGTTCACCAACTCTGCAGATATCATGAAGGATTTCAACTTCGAGGACAGCGTTGGGAAGATGGCCTTGGTTGGGAGCCTGAAAGATAAGGAGGAGGCAACCAAAGACATTATTGAGACGTTGAAATGGTCATCTCCTGCTCAAATGAGATCTTTTCATTCTGACAGTTTGTCATTTGCTGCCACTCCAACTGGAAGTAATCAACAGAATGGTAAGTAGAGAAATTGATTAATTTTGTTAGTATGTGAAGATACTAAATTTAACCTAAATTTACACCTATCTTTGGAATATAACATTACATTTTATTTAAAATATAAAAGTAAAAAATTATAAATTGTTTTGAAAACATGATTTTAAATAGTAATTTTGTATTGGAAGTAGTTTTAAGTTAATAGTATTTTGTAGTTATAAATCTCAACAATGTCATGTACCATATATATATATTTAATATACAAAGATTTGTTCAATTTCATACATTTTGAGTATTACATAGTTTCCTCTCTTTACTAAAATAGTTTCAAATTCTATATGAAATGATAAAATGGAAATATTGTCGTTCGCAAGATGTAATGCCATAATCAACCACATTTTTGATAAGTAATATTATCTTGTTAAATGGCTTATTCTGATAAAATTCTGCATGTTTTTATTTTATTACTAACTTATATTTAAGATATATGAGATTTACTTCGAAAGTTTGAACAATTAATGTTATCTAATAGAAAACTCAACACTAACTACACATATAAGCAAATGCATATGTGTCTTTTGTTGAGTGACAATATAGGTAATATTGTTTTAGAAAATTTTATTAAATTGCCAATAGAAGGAAGGATTGCTGTTAATAAAGGGATATTTTTACAGTTTAAAACTTTCTATTTAAAGTTATTTAAAATGGGATTTTTCCCCTTCAATTCTATAGGTTTGTTTAAGAACATCCAGTAACGAGACTTCTGATGTTATTTGTTTATATCTCAGAAATATGAAGTTGTCGGATACCATTTTTTTTATTAAGAATTCTAATAGGCTATTCCACGATATTTGTCCCCTCCGCAACTTTTTGCTATTATTTTATAATGTATTAACGTAAAATAAACCCAATTTTTTTAGTGGGTCTAAGTTAGTTTTTAGTTTAGTATTTTTTTAACAATTGGATTTATTTTCTTATTAAATTGGTTTATAATGCTCTCTCTCTCAAAAAGGCATTTTCACAGAAGACTCATTTTTATAGCATATTTGGTAAGGGATTTGTCACACAATAAGAGTTCAAATTTCTCCAATATTTTAATATAAAATTAAATTCATGATTAATCAGTATAAAATGTTAATTATTTTGACGAAATATCGCGTTTCCATCGAGATTACTTAAGTCCAAGTCGATATGAGATTTGGAGTTAAAATTATAAATTATACAAAATAATCTCGTAGTAATAAAATGTAATTATTTTTCTTGAAATTACAGACACTCCATGGTAGGGTTGAGCTTAGTAATAATTATTAAATAACGACAGTTATTACGATATTATAATGAAATAACTAGTATATTTAACTGTTTCTTGATATCTTAAGCGAGATTAAATGTCGTCAACCTAAGGATTAGGCGCCCGCAAAACATCAAATGCTTAATTTTAATGATTTTATTTAATTAGCTGATGGTAGGAATTGTTTTCATTAAAATACTGTTAATGATCCAACATTTAATAATATTTCGATAAATTATTTCTATTATATAAACATATTAATTTCTCCAAATCATTTTTATATCATTAAATGCATATTGGCAATCTCAATATACACATAAAAAAATTGATTGCTATTCAATTTTTGTCAACATACTTTAAACTTCCATCTAAATTTTGTTTTTATTTAATATAGCGCAATATACCAGACCATGATAAATAAGAAGAGTAATAAAATTTCAAATTTATACTATTTACCTTTTACAATGCGACGAAGAATGGCTTTCAGAGTTAATATCATTCAGCTAAAGCGAAGCGCAAGCAAAATATATTTCTCCGAAATCCCCACTTACCCAAATAATTTCTATGATGTACACTCGAAAACTAATTCTTTCATGCCAACCCTACCTTTCCCACGCCAAATGATTTAAACTATTCCACTCAAGGTCGTTCCCACAAAAGAAAAACAACTCAACAAAAATATTCCAATTCAATCTCAAGGTACGATCCAAATATCCTTCAAATATCTATAACCACGAAAAAATATAATTTGAACCAATGAGTTCTGATATAATATATTTTTTATCGTATCACAAATATAAAATATATTTTATCACAGTATTGCAGTTTGGACACGTGCCAATAACTAAGTGACGTAAACGTCACAATTCAGCAATGTGCGATCCTTCTGCGATCAATTATATCAGAATATTATATCATGGAGTAAGTTTCGTTTCAAACAAGGCTGGATTCTTCCCCCCCCCCCCCCCCCCCCATGTTCCAACATGAAAATGTTTTAGCATGAAAAATATAAGAAATATTGCGATAGCGATGAAAGTGGGGTATAGTTGTTAGTGACTTCAAGTCAACAAAATGTCTTGTTCAATCCAGAAATTACAGTTCTAGTCTCGACGAGGCCCGCTCATTTTTTTTTTTTTTTTTTGTAATGTATGTGCCTTAACTGGTTCCTCAACAACGCTAGCCAAACAGCTATTAATGCGAAAACTATGGTTACCACTCGTTAGACGATTTTAAAGTCGCTTCTTTCTCTCTCCTATATTTACAATAGATGTGCTATAATTATACAAATGTTTTAATTTTTTTTTCACAATTGAAATTGATTCTGTTTGAAGTAATTTTAACATCCATTAAACCGATCCTAATGAAACTTGATAAGCTTAAAATAGCGTTTAAAAATAATATTCTTTTTACTGTTTTGATGTATTTTTAGTGATAGAGAGCAATCGCTAATGGTCCTATCAAATTGATTTCTCATAAATATCCAGAGTTTTTCCTAGGAAAAATTTGAAAAATCGATGTTAATTTTATATACTTTCTACGAAGCGTTGTTCAATTAACCATGTCCGGAGAACCGATATATTTGCTAGTTAGAAATAAATTAACACTATCAGTTAGCTTTGGAAATAGTTAGTACAATAGTTAATAGATTAGTTTACTAGCATGCCCGTGCGGTAAACTACCCCCCCCCCCCTCGTTATAACTACTCATAGATGACACTCCGTTCAAATATTTCTACCCATAGATGGCAGCACTACCAACGGCTCGTTTAAAAACTGCTTGGAGACTAATTATTTTCAAACGCATAAAAAAACAGTTAATATTCATGAGACAAAAGTATGATTCGTCACTCCTCCGGGAAATTACTTTTTTTTTATACCTCACATGTTAAGATCCGTTGTGTGTAAGACCCGCAAAAGGGATCTTTACTACTGACATAATATATATGATTACTGTTATTGTAATAGGATTGTTATATAGATATTGGAATTTACTGCTAATTACCAGATGTATGAAATGAACAGCAACGATTCAGTAATTTTTTCTGCTATTTTCAGATTAAAAAATAGTTTTAGAAGAAGGTTTAACACGTTTATTTCTTGTTTTACTTAAGAAATTTAAGGAATCAGAAAACATTGCCCAAATAAAACAGTTAATTTTCGAACAGTATGATGCAGGAAATTCTTTAAGTTTTTCACTGCTCTTCAACTAACAAATATTTGTAATGTAAAAAAAGAGAAGTTAAGTTTTGAAAAATCTTGCATATTAATAGATATTTACCTAAAGACACATAAAGTGTGCAAGGGAGGAACAGTGACAGTCAGTCCGAAGAAATTGTTCACAAAATGAGTGTTTCACGATTTAAAAAAATTATAAAAAGATTAAGTATTTGATAATGGTGGATAAATAACTGTTTTTATTCGTTCTTTTAGTTACCACAAGACACTCACGACATCAAGCAACAGCACGCAACAGGCAACTACCCACCTCAGCAATCAGTGGGCAATCCACCCTTTCACGCGTCCATGTCTCAATCCCTCACTTACTCGCCCCAGTTCACCACAAACTCTGCGATGAATCGACCCCCACCCAAATACAAAGCAGCAGCACACCATCGCAACCCAGTAGCGGACAACTTGCACATCGTGGAACAGTTGAACGCGCCGTCTCAGGTCATGTTCAATCAGCCTACCAAAAACAAATACACCAAGCAACAGCGTGCCCCGAATGTGACGATCACCCCGGACGGCAATGCTGTGAGTGCTTCTCATGACTGGAGGACTAGCTTGATTACCAACCAACAACAGCAGCCTCATTTTCGGGGTGGGCCTTTTAACCCTCAAGAGAACTTTGGTGATCTGAATTCGAATGTGCCTGTATCCCAAAACATTCCGTTGTCACCCATCTATAAACAGTTTCGAATGCCCAGTAATCAAATCCCGACAAATCGTCCGATGGCTAGGCCTAATATGGTGCCTCCCAACCACATGATGCATCAGCAAAGACAGCGTTTGAGCATTCCTCAGCAGCAGTTGAGGAATCCATCTATTGAACAGCAGCATGCGTCCATGACCATGAACAACAATGCGATGGGCTCTAACAATATGATGGGACCAATGTATTCTGAGCACCAAGACATGGAAAGACAAGATGGCAGCCATCTTAGTTTGGATTTTTTGAATAACATTGAAAGTAGTGCTTCAGATTTATTAAATTTTGACCAGGTTATGCAAAGTGGAGCACATTATCCCATTTTGGGAAAATAATATTTGTATGTGCAATATAATTTCGTCATTTCTTTTCGTATTAATACATATCACGATTTTTTGTTCTTAATTTTAATTGCTATGTTGTACTTCTTACCTATACCTCTTGTAAGTTTATGCGATCGCAATATTGTGCGTTCCATCTATCTATTTTATCTAAAAAAAAATATATTACCAAATTTGCGGATTGTATTGCTCTTTTAAATGTTTTGTTTCATTTACGAGTCTTTAAATTAATGATAATTCAGTTGGGGTAGCTAAAATGTGCTAGCTATGCATAAAAGATGACAACTGTATTCTTCAGTAGTGAATTTCTTACAATTCAGTTACTTTTAAACAACAAATGTAAGTAGTGTAAAAAGGCCGATTCTGCGCCGAGGATTTTGGTGGAGTAATGAGGATTTTTGGCGGTGCTCTGTGGATTTTGGTGGTGCTGCTGTGGATTTTGGCGGATCTCGACTGTCAGGCGTGGTGCACCTGGGCTCTCAGCGGAGGGGGCGTGGCCTAATGGAGATGACCTCATGAAGAACCAATCAGGTGTCAGTAAGTGACGTCACACGCAGGGGACATGGGAACAGGTGCTGATGACTCATCGCAGCGCCGCCGATGGGCATGTCACACCGTGTCTCAAAGTGTATGTACAGGAACGGACCAATCAGAGTCTTGTTTGAGGATGATATCATCAAGAGCCAATCAGATGCTTGTTTGAGGATGACCTCATGAAGAACCAATCTGGTGTCAGTAAGTGATGTCTATGGAGTGTCATGTGACATGAAAGTTGCTTTTTTTTTGTTATTTTGCGTTTTTATTTGGGTATTGGTGGAAATTTGCGACGCACTGCATCAACGCATTTTTAATTATAAGCTGTGGGTTGTGACATATGTTAGGAATAGTTGGTTTTTGAAAATAATATGAGCTGTATATGCAATTTGGCGAAAGTAAATAAAATATGACAGAATTAGACTAATGTTAGTTTTTAATATTTTATTTTAATACTAATTTATATTGTTGATATTTCTTTATATTTTGATATTTGTTTGTAATTTAACTTTTTTTTTTTTACATTTATTCTTTTTTATTATTTATTTATATTTTTAATATTCATTTATATTTTTATTATTTATTTATATTTTTATTATTTATTTATATTTTAGCTTTTATATTTTTATTATTTATTTATATTTCAACTTTTATATTTTATTATTCATTTATATTTTATTACTCATCTATCTTTAATATATATTTTAATATTTATTTATATTTTATATACGTGTAAATCTTTGCCAAAAAAATTAACTCAGTGAGAGCAATTACGTCCCACTAGAGCTGCACAATGAACTTATGTTAAAGGGAAATACACTAGTGTATATATTTTAACTATGGTTAGTACAAAAGAAAATAATTTTGCAAGAATGGTTTTAGAAAAATATCTTTTATGTGACCAACTCCAGCATACAATTTCGCCATTTAACTCTATGAGGAATCATCCTATGGGGGTAAATAACATACCATCGTGTACAGGAAGGTAGACCAGATTAATAAGTAAAGCTTTTTGACATGTGTACTAAGGATATAAAAAGTGACAGTCTGGGGTTCTATGAAAATAATGTATATAACAATATACGTTTAAATTACAATTTATATAACGGAAATCAGTCTCAGTGGATGAAAAATAAGTAATTAATATGAAAGCTGATACTTTGAAAAAGAACCTTGGGAACCAAAACCTTGCGTTACGGTTAATTAAAATTTTTATAAAAGTAATGTGTTCTTTGAATGTTTTTCACATCATACGTAAAATTATTATTGTAAGAGAAAAGCAACATATCGTTATGATTAGAAGGAGGGATCTCACCTTGATCACAATTGGATGCATTAGAATTACTTACTGTGTAGGAATATGGGTACAAGTTACTGTATCGCAATGGTTGTGGTGCTGGGCTTGATAAGAGCGTATTAGGCGTTGGTATGTAAGATAATGGATATATTACTTGTTATAATACGTGTTAAATAAGGGGATTTGTGTTAGATGTTGCTGTTTTAGGGGTGTTTTGTAATTGGCTGTTTGATTGAACGTCACAGTGCAGCTATACAAAGGGTTTTATTTATACGCTTGGTACAAGTACACATTTTTTTTTCTTATGTCATAAAATTACACTATAACAAAACGCATGGATGGATGGCAGAAATGAAGTAGCACCATACAAGGGGAATTATTAGGGCTGGCTGGCTAAATTTTCAAAGACTAAGAGACAACAAGTTCCCATATGAGTACAATTGAGGGTGAATGTGTAGAATTTGGCGACATCAAGTATCCACAAGGGGACAATTTGATAGGTGTATTCGTAAAATTGGCGAAATAAAGTACCCATAGGGAGACGTTTGTAGGCGTACACATAAAATTGGGGTGAAAGCGGGGTGTGTAGTTGTACATTAGACAAGAATAAATGTAAAATGAAAAAGTTTAAGTTTGAAATAAATTATAAAAAGAATAAATGTAAAAAAAATTAAAAAAGCAAAATGTAAAAAAAAAAAAAGTTTAAAATGTAAAAATAAAAAAAGTTTAGTGTGAAATAAAAATAAAAAAGTTAAGTAAGAAAAAAAAATTACTAAAAGTAAAAAAAAAAAAATGTTAAAAGTGAAAATATATATATATATATATATATATATATATATATATATATATATATATATATATATATATATATATATATATATATATATATATATATATATATATATATATATAAATATATTTAAAAAAGTTTAAGTGTGAAATAAATTATAAAAATATTAAATGTAAAAATAAAAAATAAAAATTTTACGTGTGAAATATATTATATAAAAAAAAATGTAAAAATAAAAATAAATAAAAAGTTTAAGTGAAAAATATAATGTAAAAAGAAAAAAAAAGTTAAAAAACAGTAAATGTAAAAATAAAAAAAAAGTTTGTATAAAATAAAATTTTAAAAGTAAAATGAAAAAAAGTAAAACAATAAATAAAAAAAAAGTTTAAGTGTAAAAATACAATTTAAAAAGAAAATGTAAAAAAATAAAAATTTTAAAAAGAAAAAGAAAAATGTCATATAAAAATATCTTAAATGTAAAAAATATTAAAAAAAAGTTTAGTGTAAAATATTACTCATCATAAGCTTTTTACCCGTATCCACCCAAAGCCATATGGTGTTACGGAGCGTACTAGCCCCATATAGGCGCAGATGCCCGTGGTGAGTTCTGTGAATGATCTACCTACTAATCAAACGGTAAGTACCATAATTATAACAAAAATATTAGCAAAAAAAAAGCAGAAAATACTACTATAGATATAAAAAATAGTATCAAATTATACAAAATAGAATCAAGAGTAACTAATAAATCTGTATACAATGGGTGTCTATAAATGTATGAGAGAAACCAATGTATATATTTCTACTAAAATGTTGATACATAAAATATATTTTTAACAAATTAACTAAAATATTTGCGAAATAGATAAAATAATACATACTTTTCTAAAATTGTATTAAATAGTCTATAAATGCATAAAAAAAAATATCATGACATGTATTAAAAATATTAAAATAATGTACTTACGTGGGACGCATTAAGTTAAGAAATTTATACTTATCAAAGGAAGTAACGTAAGTTATATAAAAAACAACAACCTGTAGTTAAGTACAATTGTTAATTGAATATGCTACAAAATATTGTCAAATTACACCATTTTTTAGTGGTAGGACAAGCAAACTTGTTAAAATGTTATATAATCATCAAAAATATTATGCAAAGTACGAAAATATTGCTTAATATGTTCAAATATTATCAATAGTACATAACCAACAGATCCAAATGACATTCTGCACCCTACGAAACATGAAAACCTACGGAAATTAACAACAATCTTGCTTCAAAAAATAAAAGTAACATTGTGCTGCTAAGGATTAAATGTTAAGTGCACACCTAGTATTGTTTAGTAAGTAGATTTAGATAAATAATATTGTTGAATTTTTAACAAAATGGTTTCATGTACAATAAAATGCAAAAAGAAAAAAAAGTTTAAGTGTAAAATAAAATGTAAAAAGAAAAAAGTTAAAAAAAAAGTTTAAAAAAGTTAAAAAAGAAAAAAAAAGTTTAAAAAGAAAAAAAAAAGTTAAAAAAGAAAAAAGTTAAAAAAGAAAAAATAGTTAAAAAAGAAAAAAAAAGTTTAAAAAGAAAAAAAAAGTTAAAAAAGAAAAAAAATAGTTAAAAAAGAAAAAAAAAATTAAAAAAGAAAAAAAAAAGCTTAAAAAGAAAGAAAAAAAGTTAAAAAAGAAGAGAAAAAAAAGTTAAAAAAGAAAAGAAAAAAGTTAAAAAAGAAATAGTTTAAGTGTAAAATACAATTTAAAAAGAAAATGTAAAAATAAAAAAAATTAAAAAGTTTAAGTGTAAAATTACATTTTAAAAGAAAATGTGAAAAAAAAGTCAAAAGAAAATTGCTAAAAGTAAAAAAAAAAAAAATAAGTTGTCAAATAAAAAGATCTTAAATGTAAAAAATATTAAAAAAAAAGTTTAAGTGTAAAATTTTACTCATCATAAGCTTTTTACCCGTAATCCACCCAAAGCCATATGGCGTTAAGGAGCGTACTAGCCCCATATAGACACAGATGCCCGTGGTGAGTTCTGTGAATGATCTACCTACTAATCAAACGGTAAGTACCATAAATATATTAAAATATAACAAAAAAAAAGCAGAAAATACTACTATAGATATAAAAAATATTATCAAAGTATAGATATAAATGTATTACTATAAATGTATAAGAGAAACCAATGTATATATTTCTACTAAAATGTTGACACATATTCTAAATGTTTAACAAATTAACTCAAATGATTTGCGAAATAGAGAAAATGGCACATACTTTTTTTAAATTGTATCAAATAATGGATAAAAAAAATTATGACATGCATTAAAATAATGGACTTACGCGTGACACATTAGTTAAAATATTGATATTCACCAAAGAAATTAACATAAGTTATTATAAAAAACTCTAATTAAGTACAATTGTTAATTGAATATGCTACAAAATATTGCCAAATTATTCCATGTTAGTGATGTAACAACCAAACACTTTGTCTTTAAAGATTACGATAACGCAGTTTTAGAAACTGACATAGGGGGGCAAATGTGTATAATTATCATAAAATACTTCACATTATTGTTAAAATGTCATATAATTATCAAATATATTATACAAAGTAAGAAAAATATTGCTTAATATGTTAAAATAATATCAATAGTACATGACCAACAGATTAAAATGACCTTCAGCACCCTACGACACATGAAAACCTACGCGATTAACAGCAATCTTGCCTCAAATAATAAAAGCAATAGTGTGCTGCTAAGGATTAAATGTCAAGTACACACCCAGTGTTGTTTTATAAGGAGATGTATACAAATAATATTGCTGAATTATTAACAAAGTGGTTTCGTTTATACTAAAATAAGGTCTTGGTTACAATAATAAGATTTTTTTTTTTCTTCAAATTAAGGGGACTCGGTACCCCAAAATCGATGAAAATGTCAAAAAAAAAAATTATTGGTTTAAAATAACGCCTTAACCTTCTAGCATGTTTTCCCAAAGTTTCAAAACGATTGAATAAATATTAATCATATTATGGACTTTTTCTTCACTCCTTATCCAATGTGTTACATGGAGAAAGTCATAAACCGAATGTAAAAATGGGTACATATAAGCAAAATAATGGCAATGTATCAAATGATTGCTTCTACAGAACTGTTATAAAGATGTATTACCTGCCAAACGCAAAATTCCAACGAAATTGTACACATCATCAGCTAGTTCAGGTATCCCAAAGATACATTTGTAAACAAAAAGCGAGTCTGTGTTTTTTTGTCAAATTTTGTATGTGAATACAACTTAGAATTATACATACTATGAAAAAGTCTTTAAAATCTTTAGGAGTAGACGAGAAATTAATTTACTGAAACTCTGTGTGTGAATTGATTTGCCCAAAAGACAATTGAGGAAAAGGCGGTGTACTTTGTAACTTGTAAAAATCTTTTATTTTGCAATACGCCGCCTTATCAGGGATTTTGCACTCAAACTTGTAACTTTAGACTGCTTTGTTAAATTTTTAATATGTAGAGAAGATATAGAGAGAATTTTTTACATAGAAAACCCCTTTGTATAAACGTAATATCAAAAATATTTCACAAATTAAGAAAAATAATACCTATGGAAGGTCTTTGCACATGATTATAGAACAAAACCATGTGGATTTACATCAATTTTACCAGGACAAAGGGGATTAGTATACGGCTATGGATCAAATAGTCATACAGTAAACTGTTTAGATTTTTATGGAACTTTGCGATTGTTTAAAACCTTCAATTTATGTATTTTATGTGTTTTAAACAATCGCAAAGTTCCATAAAAATCTAAACAGTTTACTGTATGACTATTTGATCCATAACCGTATACTAATCCCCTTTGTCCTGGTAAAATTGATGTAAATCCACATGGTTTTGTTCTATAATCATGTGCAAAGACCTTCCATAGGTATTATTTTTCTTAATTTGTGAAATATTTTTGATATTACGTTTATACAAAGGGGTTTTCTATGTAAAAATTCTCTCTATATCTTCTCTACATATTAAAAATTTAACAAAGCAGTCTAAAAATATTACACAAATTTCACTAATAAGAACTTAATTTGAAAAAAAAAAATCTTATTATTGTAACCAAGACCTTGTTTTAGTATAAATGAAACCACTTTGTTAATAATTCAGCAATATTATTTGTATACATCTCCTTATAAAACAACACTGGGTGTGTACTTGACATTTAATCCTTAGCAGCACACTATTGCTTTTATTATTTGAGGCAAGATTGCTGTTAATCGCCGTAGGTTTTCATGTGTCGTATTGTGCTGAAGGTCATTTTGATCTGTTGGTTATGTACTATTGATAATATTTTAACATATTAAGCAATATTTTTCTTACATTGTATAATATATTTGATAATTATATGACATTTTAACAATAATGTGAAGTATTTATGATAATTATACACATTTGACCCCCTATGTCAGTTTCTAAAACTGCGTTATCGTAATCTTTAAAGACAAAGTGTTTGGTTGTTACATCACTAACATGGAATAATTTGGCAATATTTTGTAGCATATTCAATTAACAATTGTACTTAATTAGAGTTTTTTATAATAACTTATGTTAATTTCTTTGGTGAATATCAATATTTTAACTAATGTGTCACGCGTAAGTCCATTATTTTAATACATGTCATAATTTTTTTTATCCATTATTTGATACAATTTAAAAAAAGTATGTGCCATTTTCTCTATTTCGCAAATCATTTGAGTTAATTTGTTAAACATTTAGAATATGTGTCAACATTTTAGTAGAAATATATACATTGGTTTCTCTTATACATTTATAGTAATACATTTATATCTATACTTTGATAATATTTTTTATATCTATAGTAGTATTTTCTGCTTTTTTTTTGTTATATTTTAATATAATTATGGTACTTACCGTTTAATTAGTAGGTAGATCATTCACAGAACTCACCACGGGCATCTGTGTCTATATGGGGCTAGTACGCTCCGTAGCGCCATATGGCTTTGGGTGCATACGGGTAAAAAGCTTATGATGAGTAAAATTTTACACTTAAACTTTTTTTTTAATATTTTTTACATTTAAGATCTTTTTATTTGACAACTTATTATTTTTTTTTTTTTACTTTTAGCAATTTTCTTTTGACTTTTTTTTCACATTTTCTTTTAAAATGTAATTTTACACTTAAACTTTTTAATTTTTTTTATTTTTACATTTTCTTTTTAAATTGTATTTTACACTTAAACTATTTCTTTTTTAACTTTTTTCTTTTCTTTTTTAACTTTTTTTTTCTTCTTTTTCAACTTTTTTTCTTTCTTTTTAAGCTTTTTTTTTCTTTTTTAATTTTTTTTTCTTTTTTAACTTTTTTTTTCTTTTTTAATTTTTTTTTTCTTTTTAAACTTTTTTTTTCTTTTTTAATTTTTTTTTCTTTATTTTTTTTTCTTTTTTAACTTTTTTTTTCTTTTTTAACTTTTTTCTTTTCTTTTTTAACTTTTTTTTTCTTCTTTTTTAACTTTTTTTTTTTTTTTAATTTTTTTTTCTCTTTTTAAACTTTTTTTTTCTTTTTTTAACTTTTTAAAACTTTTTTTTTTAACTTTTTTCTTTTTACATTTTATTTTACACTTAAACTTTTTTTTCTTTTTGCATTTTATTGTACATGAAACCATTTTGTTAAAAATTCAACAATATTATTTATCTAAATCTATTTACTAAACAATACTAGGTGTGCACTTAACATTTAATCCTTAGCAGCACACTGTTACTTTTATTTTTTGAGGCAAGATTGTTGTTAGTCTCCGTAGGTTTTCACGTTTCGTAGGGTGCAGAAGGTCATTTGGATCTGTTGGTTATGTACTATTGATAATATTTGAACATATTAGGCAATATTTTCGTACTTTGCATAATATTTTTGATAATTATGTGACATTTTAACAAGTTTGCTTGTCCTATCACTAAAAAATGGTGTAATTTGACAATATTTTGCAGCATATTCAATTAACAATTGTACTTAACTACAGGTTTGTTTTTTTATATAACTTACGTTACTTTCTTTGATAAGTATAAATTTTTTAACTTAATGTGTCACACGTAAGTCCATTATTTTAATATTTTTAATACATGTCGTTATTATTTTTTTTATCCATTTATAGACTATTTGATACAATTTTTAAAAAAGTATGTATTATTTTCTCTATTTCGCAAATATTTTAGTTAATTTGTTAAAAATTTATTATATGTATCAACATTTTAGTAGAAATATATACATTGGTTTCTCTTATACATTTATAGACACCCATTGTATACAGATTTATTAGTTACTCTTGATTCTATTTCGTATAATTTGATAATATTTTTTATATCTATAGTAGTATTTTCTGCTTTTTTTTTGCTAATATTTTTGTTATAATTATGGTACTTACCGTTTGATTAGTAGGTAGATCATTCACAGAACTCACCACGGGCATCTGCGCCTATATGGGGCTAGTATGCTCCGTAACACCATATGGCTTTGGGTGGATACGGGTAAAAAGCTTATGATGAGTAATATTTTACACTAAACTTTTATTTAATATTTTTTACATTTAAGATATTTTTATTTGACATTTTTTTTTTTTAATTTTTCTTTTTAAAATTTTTCATTTTTTACATTTTCTTTTTAAATGTTATTTTTACACTTAAACTTTTTTTTACTTTTTTTTTTCATTTTTCTTTTAAAATTTTATTTTATACAAACTTTTTTTTTTTTTTTTACATTTACTGTTTTTTAACTTTTTTCTTTTTACATTATATTTTTTCACTTAAACTTTTTATTTATTTTTTACATTTATTCTTTTTATAATATATTTCACACGTAAACTTTTTTTATTTTTACATTTATTATTTTTATAATTTATTTCACACTTAAACTTTATTTTAAATATTTTTTATATTTATTCTTTTTTGTTTTCACTTTTAACATATTTTTTTTTCCACTTTTAGTAATTTTTTTTTTTACTTAACCTTTTTATTTTTATTTCACACTAAACTTTTTTTTTATTTTCACATTTTAATTTTTTTTTTTTTTTTTACATTTTGCTTTTTAAATTGCATTTTAATTTTTTTTTACATTTATTCTTTTTATAATTTATTTCAAACTTAAACTTTTTCATTTTACATTTATTCTTGTCTAATGTACAACTACACACCCCGCTTTCACCCCAATTTTATGTGTACGCCTACAAACGTCTCCCTATGGGTACTTTATGTCGCCAATTTTACGAATACACCTATCAAATTGTCCGCTTTTGGATACTTGATGTCGCCAAATTCTACACATTCACCCTCAATTGTACTCATATGGGAACTTGTTGCCTCTTAGTCCTTGAAAATTTAGCCAGCCAGCCCTAATAATTCCCCTTGTATGGTGCTACTTCATTTCTGTCATCCATCCATGCGTTTTGTTATAGTGTAATTTTATGACATAAGAAAAAAAAAATGTGTACTTGTACCAAGCGTATAAATAAAACCCTTTGTATAGCTGCACTGTGACGTTCAATCAAACAGCCAATTACAAAACACCCCTAAAACAGCAACATCTAACACAAATCCCCTTATTTAACACGTATTATAACAAGTAATATATCCATTATCTTACATACCAACGCCTAATACGCTCTTATCAAGCCCAGCACCACAACCATTGCGATACAGTAACTTGTACCCATATTCCTACACAGTAAGTAATTCTAATGCATCCAATTGTGATCAAGGTGAGATCCCTCCTTCTAATCATAACGATATGTTGCTTTTCTCTTACAATAATAATTTTACGTATGATGTGAAAAACATTCAAAGAACACATTACTTTTATAAAAATTTTAATTAACCGTAACGCAAGGTTTTGGTTCCCAAGGTTCTTTTTCAAAGTATCAGCTTTCATATTAATTACTTATTTTTCATCCACTGAGACTGATTTCCGTTATATAAATTGTAATTTAAACGTATATTGTTATCAGTGGCGGATTTAACGGGCGGCAAATGGACAGTTGCCGCCTGGGCCCCCTTGTCTTGGGTTCATTTGGGGCCCCCTCGACTCACAAAAATTAGAAAAGGGAGGAAAATAAATAGATGTTTCTTTTATTTTTAACATATTTTAATTTTACTAAACATTTCGCTGAAATTATCTGTTTGGATTCCTTTATCCTTATGCACATGAATAGACAGGCGCCCCTTCTTCAACGGGCCCGGGCCCACTCCTTTACAGGGCCCCATTATCGAATAGGTCCGTGCAAACAACACTTGTACTTAAGATTTCTGAGCAGCCCCCAAATCATCTACGACGCGGGGGCATCAGGGGTGCCCATAGGAGAGGGATTATGGCGCAAGTTGCGCCATCAGAATTTTTTGGGGGGATTTTTTTTCATTTCTTTATTATTATTTAATTTTCAGGGGGAAATGTTTTGGGCAAAAAACAATTTTGCATATATAATACGTCCGTAGTCACTGGAATTTCCAGCCATTTCAAGAAACGCCTCTTCGACACAAAAGCCGACGAAATTGTAAAAAAATACTCTTGTTTGAAAATGCAAGTCTTTATTCTGTTAAAATTAAATGCCATTTTAGAAAGATCTACAAAATAAATTACAAAAATTATCTGATTAATGGATATAGAAGAATCTTAGGGTTGTGCGGCGCATGCCACCGCACAGGACCCCTCGCTTTTTTTTTGGGGGGGGGGGGGGGGGGGGGTCAGTAAAAAAAACCGAGAAAACTATTTTAGAGGAAAAATTATATTTTTTAAAACTTTAGTATTTTTTTTAATATGTGTTACTTATATATCTAGGACATACACGTTTACTTTGTCCGGTTCATACATTCAGACTATACACTTCAGTGCTGAGATTTAAATTAAAAAACGCTGTGAGGCAATAACTTTTCCGTTAGAAAGAAAAAATGTAAAAATAAATATGAAGATTGCTATAAACTCAGGACTGCAGACTGCAACAAAAACCGGTGACTTTAACAAAGTTAATTCTTTTGTTTGTTAATATGTGGCATATGTTTTTTTAAAAAAACTGCAATGATGGAAGCATAAACTGTTTCAACATCTCAACAACACTTATAACGTAAATTACGATTTTTATATACAACTCCATAAGAAACTAATTACTTTCATACGTTTGTTCACTAATAAGCAACAGTTGTGGCGATTAGGGGGGACGCTCCCCCTCCCACTTTTTTTGTATGTTGCCCCCATACTTTTTAAATTTAAACTAAAAAAAATATTTAGTAAATTGTGTTACTGAATTGACGAACTAAAGAAAAATTTCCTACCCCAACCCTCGCCTATTTTTTTCTGGTGCTTATATTACATTTACAATCGATTTTATTTTTTCGTATTATCTTGTTATCTTATTATCTTCTGCCAGCACACAGACAGCTAACAGACATTTAGGAGCCACTTCTGTCATTACAAAATACTCATCGTTCAAATAAAACAAAAAAAAGCCAAAGGAAATAGGCGCGACCATAGGTCTTGATTTTTTAGCGGGAATCATATTGGCGCCGATATTGTCTACGCTGAATACGAGTAGTATTATGAAAGCCAAACTGAATTTTTAGAACCCAATCGCCGCTACTGAGCGTAGGTGGTTTTATTATATTTGAGTTTAGTCTTGGCGTCGAATCAGTTTAAATAATTTCAATGGTGTTACAATAAAAGAACGGATAATATATTTTAGTCAGCAAGGACGAATGGTTTTTGTGAATGTGCAGTTTAAATGTGGAGTAAAGCTGAGAATATTTAAACTGTAAAAAAATAACTAAATGAAAAGTATTTTCTGAGTTTGATAAACTGTACTGGTAAGTGGATAAATATCATACGGCATTTTGAAATTAAATTTCATTATTAATACATTTTTAATTTAAATAAAGATTTCTTAAATTTCGATAAAATAAAGTTTTTGCATTTGATAGTCATATTTAAAATAGCCAAAAATAAGAGTAGAAGGTCACGAGTGATTTTAAACAAAACCAACAGCGTTCAGTATTTTGCATGAATTTAGTCGATAATTTTTTTTTCCTATCTTTGTGTTTACCTGTCTATTTTGTTGGGGTTTAATAGATGTTTTTTTTTAAATAAAACTTTCACAAGTTTATTCATTACTTATAATTTGTACTTTAGTTCATGTTGACATCTCTAACCGTTAAGACATGAATTTTCCCACTTTTACATAAATATTTCTGTTTGACCATATATGTAGCCGTGTTTTATATATACCAGTTTTGTTTATACCATTAGGTAAGAGAAAGTATACTTAACCAGTAAAAAACAGATATTCTAAGGCCCATTCTACACGGACGCTATTTACGGCGCGTTGCATTTTGCAGAAGCATCTGATTGGTGCATTCACACCACGTGGTGGACCAATCGCAGAGTTATCGCAAAAGCTAACGTGCGCAAATAACGTCCGTGTAGAACGGGGACATTATTAAAGCGCATTAGCTTTTGTAGATAACCCTGTGATTGGGGAATACAAACTAAGTGGTTTACAAATACACTCGTAGAACCATCTGTATTTTAACGCATGTTTTAACAATTAATAAATTTCTGAAATTTAAATTTTATTCGACAAAATTATGTTATCTGGACCTCCGACCCTATATTTTACCGACGAACCTGACTTTAAGCACCTTGTATCAATGAAACGTTATAAAGAGATGCGGAGAGAAAGTTTAATTCAATATATAAGTTCCATACATATAAGTTAAAGTATAACCAAATTTATATCTTGATTTTATCTCCAACTGATTTATAATATGCGAAATGTGGAGCTTTGTGTGGATTCAGTTGAAAATTTTAGATTCTAATAAAGTTATATGCTTTAAATTTGAGGGGGTAGAGATTTTTTTTTTGGGGGGGGGGGTGCGCCATTGAGTTAGGGGGGGAGGGATTTGCGCCATTGAGTTTGGGGGGGGATGGGTACCCCTGGGGGGCAGGGCCCTGCTTTTGTAAAGAGGCCAAACGCGGGGCCTCTTACCAGACGCAGGGCCCTGTGCGAAGGTAGCTGCGAGAATCCATAGTTCGCTACCTTCTCTAAAACATGCTATTGAAACCATATTGTGGTTTGTCTCTTCTAGCCACGACCGCATAATTTCGTTAATCTTAAAATACTTCATTATAAGTTGTCAGTTTATTCTAAAACAAAACCATATCCCATGTTTTCAATAATGGTTTTAAATTTATTGCTTTTGTTGGTCCGCGAACACCTGCTCATTGATTATTATCTAAATTTCTCGAAAAACAAGCGAGCGATTTTTTTTTTTACGAATCAACCCATCACCCCAGGACGTAGACCAGTCAGCTGGTATCGCTCTTTTTATTTTTATTCTGAAAATAAATCAGACACCCTTTCTTTTATTCAATGTAACTCTTACATTAAAATGTTGTATTACGTAATCTATAGGCGCCGAAAGTCTGAGCAAGCATATTTGGCCTCGTTTTATTACTCTTTGAGATTTCCGGTCGACACCCCCCCCCCCCCCCCCCCTTCCAAAAATCTGAAATCCTTAAAGTTGGGAATTTCGAGTTTAAAAAAATCCCTGATTTGGGAAAATTTCCCTCCCCAAATCCATGATTTAGAAAAAAAGAGGGGGGGGGGGGGTTGTGGAATTATATGCTCGTGGAGGTTTAGAATGGACTACACCACAACTACATTGCCCCGTGAGGTCGTAGGGGACTACTTGAAAAAAATCCCTAATTGATGAGATCGAACAGCTTTCATTTCACAGCTTCTTATTTCAGAGTAAGGTAAATTTATTAAGCAATTTTTTTAATACTAATAACAAATATAGGAGGTTTTGTACATCAGTATATTTTACTGTTTTGCAATGTAGCGAATTAGTGTAAATACTAGGAAAATACGGTTTATATTAAGTCTAATTTTCTAATGGTTTTATTGCATCAATTGAATAATTATATATTCAACAATTTATTATTTATTTCATTTGCTAATATTTAAATTGATAATTTATATTTATTCAGAACATTGTCCAATTAAACTTTTCTTGTACTCAATAAACTCCGACTCATGCAAAATCGTATATATTTTTTATATTACTAACTTTTTATGTTTCTTAAAAGCAGAAAAGTTTAAGTTTGAAAACTATTTATAAAATTTATCAATTTAAGTAGCTGAAATAAACATAATTTCAGATATTTATATGAACATCTACAACACTTCGTTAAAATGTAAAAAGTAGATATAAGAATAATGTAAAAAAAAAATTAAATATATTACTTTTGGTAATTTCATTTTCGGTATTTCTCAGAATGTGGTACGTTTTCTTGTAAAGAAAATTAAAACTGGACAATGAGGCATAAAATACGGCATAAAGCCATATTTACGAACTTTTATTGTAAAATATTTTATTTGTTTTGTTAAATTAGACGAATCAAGTTTATTTAGTTACAAATATCGGAAAGTTCTTTTTGCGAGATTACAACACAGCACAATTGATGTAATGGGCTGCGGAACAGTTGCGCTCTCCTCAAAATGTGAAATAATTGCGTCGAGCAAAATATTAATTTTTGTTAATATTATAGAAAATGATCATTTAGGAACAAACATTCAAATTGTGTTTTGTCACACACGCGCCTATAGAATTTGAAGAGTTCCGGGAAACCGCAATAACTTTTCCTTACTACATTGACTGATCTACAGATTCCAAACTTTGCTAGATAAATTCAAAGGATAAAACGTGTTTTGGACAAATAAAATAGTTAAGTTCTATTAAAAATTCGGAAGCAAGTTCAAAAGACGTAATAATACTATATTTAGAAGAAGAAAAAACACGTTTTCTGAATGTTTACTCCTAAATTATTTATTAGAAAATGGGCCCCCTTCAAACATTTTTGCCGTCTGGGCCTTTTGTCTTAAATCCGCCACTGATTGTTATATACATTATTTTTATAGAACCCCAGACTGTCACTTTTTATATCCTTAGTACACATGTCAAAAAGCTTTACTTATTAATCTGGTCTACCTTCCTGTACACGATGGTATGTTATTTACCCCCATAGATTCCTCATATAGTTTAATGGCGAAATTGTATGCTGGAGTTGGTCACATAAAATATATTTTTTCTAAAACCATTCTTGCAAAATTATTTTCTTTTGTACTAACCATAGTTAAAATATATACACTAGTGTCTTTCCCTTTAACATAAGTTCATTGTGCAGCTATAGTGGGACGTAATTGCTCTCACTGAGTTACTTTTTTTGGGCAAAGATTTATACGTATATAAAATATAAATAAATATTAAAATATATATTAAAGATAAATAAGTAATAAAATATAAATGAATAATAAAATATTAAAGTTAAAATATAAATGAAATATAAATCAATAATAAAAATATAAATAACTAATAAAAATATAAATTAATAATAAAATATAAAAGTTTAAATATAAATAAATAATAAAAATATAAATAAATAATAAAAATATAAATGAATATTAAAAATATAAATAAATAAAAATATAAGTAAATAATAAAAATATAAATGAATATTAAAAAATATAAATGAATATTAAAAATATAAATAAATAATGAAAAGAATAAATGCAAAGAAAAAGTTAAAATACAAATAAATATCAAAATATAAAGAAATATCAAAAATATAAAGAAATATTAAAATAAAAAATTAATATTAGTATAATTCTGTCATATTTTATTTACTTTCGCCAAATTGCAGTTGTATATACTGCTAATATTATTTTCAAAAAAACCAACTATTCCTAACATATGTCACAACCCACAGCTTATAATTAAAAATGCGTAGATGCAGTGCGTCGCAAATTTCCACCAATACCCAGATAAAAACGCAAAATAACAACAACAAAAAAGCAACTTTCATGTCACATGACACTCCATAGACGTCACTTACTGACACCTGATTGGTTCTTGATGATATCATCCTCAAACAAGACTCTGATTGGTCCGTTCCTGTATAAACAAGTCGAGACACGGTGTGACATGCCCATGGGCGGCGCTGCGATGAGTCATCGACACCTGTTCCCCGACGATGTGCCCTGCGTGTGACGTCACTTACTGACACCTGATTGGTTCTTAATGAGGTTATCCTCACACAAGAATCTGATTGGCTCTTAATGATGTCATCTCCATTAGGCCACGCCCCCTGATCCTCCGCTGAGAGCCCAGTGCACCACGGCTTGACAGACGAGATCCGCCAAAATCCACAGCAGCACCACTCAGATCCTCGTATTCCTCACAGATCCTCGGCGCCGTAGCGGCCTTTTTACACTACTGCTATACTTGCTGTATTAAGGCTCTTCGATACCGCCCGAGACAAAATAAAGGTGTATGCCTCGCATACATGTGGCATGCGTATGCCCTGTGAGAATATCCCATATTACTCTGGCATACGGTGGTGGTATGCGACATGTATGCGGCTGGTATATCACCTCCGTATGCAACATGTATGCGGCTGGCATATCACCTCTGTATGCGACATGTATGCGGCTGGCATATCACCTCTGCATGCGATATGTATGCGGATCGCATATTATTCATTGTGAAGGTTACATGACGGCTTTTTTCCGCGATGTTTAGATTAACTTTTGAAAAACATATCATTATTATTTTTATTTCACATACAAGTATTATTAAAAAGTTTTGTGGCATGAAATGTAATAAGAAAAAAATACTTCTTAAATAAAAGTTACTTATAAGATTTAAAAGTTACTTACGAGATTTAAAAAATAATCTCAATGTATGACTTTATAATTTCATATGAATATAATTAGGACCTGTTAGTTTTTAGTTAGCAAAACTAATTTTTCTCTCTTTTAACTCAATATTGACATTTCTTAAAAAGTATTTCTTTGAAGCTCAAATTTCTACTTTAATAAATGAAAAACTATGCTATGTATATTCATATGAAATTAAAAAGTCATACATTGAGATTTTATTTAAATCTTGTAACTTTTATTTAGCCAATATTTTTTCTTATTACATTTCATGCTACAAAACTTTTTTAAAAATACTTGTACATAAAGTAATTACTGTTTCCAAAAGAAGAAAATAGCATTATACTGTCCACCAAATGTGAAATAAAAATATGAAATGTCTGATAAAAATTCATTTATTTAAAATATAAAGACATTTTTATTGTTATGTTTAGGATAAAACTCATAATACACATTTTTTAAAAAATTTTAGCTTCAAAACTAACTTTTTTTGAAGAAAAAAATAATACTGATTTATTTATTATAAATTAAAATTTATTCTTAAAATTTTTTTTAAATAAAAAACATAAAATTGGAATGAACAATGTTTATTTTTAAATAAAATACATATTTAAAACATTTATTTCATAAAATTATAAATCCTAGATAAAGTTAACATGTAGCAATTTTGGAGTTCAAAAATAACCTTTTCAATTTTGTAAATCCTTCAATGTAGAATTTGTTGGGTGTCCTGATGAAACGTAGAAAGCAAGACTAGCCAAATACTACTTATAGCCAAATATTATTAGGACAACTTTTGATTCACAACAAAATTAAAATTGTAAATTCAATTTATTTAGACAGTGAGGTTACAAATATGTATGAATTTTTTTTTAACAATTTTTAAATAATATGCTAATTCCATCTTTGAATTAGTCTGAGTAAAATATGAATAAAATTAATACGGCAAGGAAAGTTAATTGTATTGCTTCAACTGAGAAAAATTGTAGTATTACTAACAGTATCACCAGAGAACAAAATGTTCCGAACAATGGTGTGTCCTTTAGTGTTATGACCTGCCTTATCCAGGCTCTCTGGAAGATATTTACTGGAAGGCTTGTGTAATACCTTTTGTCGGCCTCTATGTAGAAGATTTGGCCACTGATGACCAGATTACGGAGAATGGCTTTCACGTCCATCAGCTCTCCACCAAGTTGGCTTGCAGATAAGTAGTCCCTTGCCATCTTCCAAGTTACACCAGATTTCCTCTCCTTAATCCAGTCTACGAGATGTTGGTATGGAACGGCATTGTTATCGACTTCATCTTGAACAATCGGCTTGGATGGCATTATCTTGAATGATACTAGATTGAGACAACGGCAGTGATTATTATTTTAAAAGAAAGCAAATTACTTTAAAATTTGAAGTGGAAATTTATTACTTGTGGAATCTGTTTAATAGAACGACGCTTTAATTTAAAAATGAACCAATGTTAATGCTCACGTGCAAAGAAATATGTAATTTTAAATTACTTATAGATGTTTAGAAATCACTATGGAAAAATGAAAGTGAAAAAACTTCAAATGAGTGGAGCGTGTTAAAAAATTTATAAATTCAAAACTAATTCGAATTTTAAAAAATGCTTACTTGGATTTCCAGTTCAAACTATTCTATTTCTACAAGAAATGTAAGTACAACATTTATATTTACAAAAACATATATATTCACAAAAATTTAAATAGATGTTTCTTGCATTAAATATGCGAATGAACATGCATATCACAAAAAAATTATTCGCATATGTTTTGAACGCTAACTCCAGCTACATGTTTACTGCCTAAGGAAAATGCATGAACTCAATTTCTGAATTGCTTGTAATCTGACGCAAAAACAGTTTTCGAGCTTTATATATAAGTGTACCCTGCTATGAGGTGGTGTTTGATTTTTTGGTTTATCATTAGTACCAAAAAAAAAAACACCGTTAGCTTGAAACATTTATTGGCAACAGGGAATTTTGAAGTGTGAATGGATAAGAAATTCCGAATGCCTCAGTACCCACCCCCCAACCATTTGTTTATTTTCCGACCTGGAGGCGTGAAACAGTTTCATGGAAATACCGATTCCCCCCCTTCCGAATTTGAAGTGAAGAGTGATGCCTTACGTCCCCGTGTGGGTGGGTGGTAATCAGGACCACCCCCACCTCATACCACCCATATTCGACTTTGATAGAGAAGGAAGGGGAGCATGAAGAAAATAAATGTATATAATTACTATATGACACTTGTTTTAAATATCTGCTGTCTTCCAATATCAAGTATCTATGCTTAGGTTGGGGCCACATAAACTTCTGCTAAATCGTTTTGGATTTTATGTGACCAAGCAAATAATAATAAATTCAATTACTTTATATTCTGTGCATTATAATATCCACTATCCTATATAGTTTTTGAAATAAGGACATAACCAGAAATAAAAGTTTATTATTGGCAGTGATTCAATGATTATCACTTTTATGCTCAATCAAATTTATTTCAACAATGTGCTCAGTAGCATAAAAATTCAACTTTGATAAAAACGAAAGTACAAACATTTCTCAGAATTATTTTCCTGGCGTAATTTAAAAACCTCTCGCAATTTTTTTTTAAATAATTAACACAGTTATCAATTTGTTTTTGAGATATTCGAAAAACTTATTTCTTTTAATTACTTGGTTTTTATTTATTTTTGGACGTAAGTAAATAATAAACGTCATATTTTTATTAAAATACTTAACTTCGTAGATATATAAATGTTGATTTTCAATTAAGTGGAGTGGGCTTAGTGCAACCGAGTTTTTTCAATTTCAAAATGTTTTACTGTTGGATAAGTATAAAAAATATTGAAACAAAACTCACAACGCGCTATTTGAAAAATATCTATAAAAAATAACAATTAGTTTATTTATATCATCCAAATGACAAACTATAGTCGGGGACAGGCTAAGTTGGAATGTGAATACAGACCAAAATATTAACGCACTATTTTTTTTAATTGCGGAATCTGAGAGCACCTTTTTTGCACTAAAATTTGATACCAATAAAAAAAAATAGTGCGCGTCTGTGTGGGCCAGCGTTACCTCGGCTTTTCCCAGGAAGAACTGTGAATACAGACCAAAATATTAACGCACTATTTTTTTTTAATTGCGGAATTTGAGAGCACCTTTTTTGCACTAAAATTTGATACCAATAAAAAAAATAGTGCACGTCTGTGTGGGCCAGCGTTACCTCGGCTTTTCCCAGAAAGAACTGTGAATACAGACCAAAATATTAACGCACTATTTTTTTTAATTGCGGAATCTGAAAGCACCTTTTTTGCACTAAAATTTCATACCAATAACAAAAATAGTGCGCGTCTGTGTGGGCCAGCGTTGCCTCGGCTTTTCCCAGGAAGGACTGAGAATACAGGCCAAAATATTAGCGCACTATTTTTTTTAATTGCGGAATCTGAAAGCACCTTTTATCTCGAAAATCTCAAACAAGCAAGATGAGCTGAAATTTTGAATGGCTGTAAAATAAACTATTTGCGATACAGCAAAAAAAAATCGGACATTTACTTTGAGCCACAAGGAAAGTGTTTTCACCAAATTAAAAAAAAAATTGGTGGTGGGTGCCAAAATCCTTTTTTTT
This sequence comes from Troglohyphantes excavatus, assembly GCA_963932185.1. NCBI lineage: Eukaryota > Metazoa > Arthropoda > Arachnida > Araneae > Linyphiidae > Troglohyphantes > Troglohyphantes excavatus. Next base: position 10,836,119 of record OZ010666.1, on the reverse strand, counting down.
CTGTTGATTTGATATGGAAAGGCCCTTATATCAAGTACCACAATTGTGTTTTCCCTGCTCCAGGACCGCCACAGATTTCCACAACCTTCCTCACAGGAATGCCACCTTTCAGAATGGAGTCCAACGCATTGCAGGATGTAGTAAGGGGTGGCTTTGAGTTCTCCTCCAAAAGGATATCATGGGCACTGCAACTCAGGACATTTGTTTTAACAGAAGGACATACAGTGTCCAAGACATCTAATGCCTCTTGAGCAGAGAGTCCAGTTTCTAGAGATTAAATAATTTTTTTAATTCAAATCAAATCAAATTCATATCAAAATAATATTTATATTATTAGCTGTCTGTTAACCCTGTGACGAATAAGAAAAACATGGAATCTGTATGATTGAATTTATATAGTAGAAAAGTATTTTAAAAGTCCTCTTAATGCTTTAAATTGGAGAACTAAAAATTTAAGTAGATAACTTTTTATGAACTTTTATAGCTATTCTACTGGGAAAACAGGACATACATAAAGTAAAAATTTAAATTCTAAAATTTAAATATAAGTTACAGCATGAGATTTAACATGTAGACACTTGCCAACTACATTGAGGCAAATAACTTTAATAGTGGTAATGGTGAGAAATTGTTTATAAACACTTAATGATTCAGAATATCCATAATGTTAGAGTATCCCAGAATTCATATTAATACCGATTAAGTATAAAATACGTTATGGTATTTAAAGAAATATAATATTCATCTGCACTACTGTTTGGATGATTTTAAAAATAACTAACAAGTTATCTAACTCTTGATTTTTGAAATCTGAGTAAACAAAATATTGCATGAACACACTGAAATAAATGCCTTAACACTTTTTAAAAATGAACTTTTGGCTGGTCATTTTCATTGAAATGAAATCACTGTCAGTAAAACTTAAAAATGTTTATAACTTCATCAAATTAATTTTCATAGCCAATTTTGATGTGAAGAACCTTGGGTGACCGATTTCAGGACTGAAATATCGAAGTCACATAAACAAGTGGATGGAGATACTTGCTATTGATTAAACCCATAAGAGAGACAAAATTAAAAACTTATCCGACGTCATTTTGTGATGGTTTACTTAACACTAGAACGACGAAGGGGGTCAATTTGACCCAAATCTAATTTCGTTTCTGTTTTTTTCAAAAACTTACAAGCAGAATTAAATGAAATTCCTTGACTTTCCCTAAAATCATGCATATAACAGCCTACAAAAATATTATTCGTCAGGCAGTTATTATAGTTGGTGGTTTTAACACTTATACCTAGAACGACTGAATGGGTCCTTTTGACCCAAACGCCCTCCTCCTATACAGAAAGCAGATCTCAACGATTTATGGAACTAAAACACATTGCACCCATGTATTGCGCATTCGGCTTGACTCATCCAGGAAGTGAGTGACCTTGACCTGGATATTTAATGTCACTGGTCGAACAATACTGGATTTTGATTCGTTCAAACTGTTTTTATATGAGAAAAAGCGCAGAAGACATTTTTTTTTCCTGATGGAGACAGGAATGAATCTGAATAAGTACAGATAGGATAAAGCTTGAGTAAAATGTCTGGGAAACTTACTATTAGCGAAGCATTAGAATACTTTCAACAGTTGTCGGAAAATGAATTTGAAAACTGTAGAAATGAAGAGTTTGCTTCTAGTGATGAAGAATTTGTGCCTTCAAATACTGAAAGTATATCTTCAGATAATGATGGTAATTTATCTTATTCTGGCGAATTACCTGTTGCATGTAGTAGCAATGAAAACGTTTCTAGTGCAAACAACCAAGAAATCAAGGTTTCATACATAACAGTTGATGAGCAAATGTTTCCTACAAAACCCAGATGTCGATTTACACACTACATGGCAAACAAACCAGAAAAATTTGGAATCAAGTTCTGGCTTGCAGCTGATGTTGATACTAAATACATAATAAATGGCTTTCCATATTTAGGTAAAGATGAGCATGGCCTTGCAAATCTAAAACTCGCCAAAAACGTAGTTTTACGTTTAGTGAAACATTTTGAAAACAAAGGAAGAAACGTCAACACTGATAACTTTTTCACAGCACTGAAAATATCGAAAATGCTAAAAGCAAAAAACAACAGTTTGATAGGTACTGTAAGGAGGAATCGAAAGTTTTTGCCTGAAATAGTGAAAAAAATTAAGACATCATTGTCAAAACATTGTTACTGAAACATAATGATAGTACAACTACTATGATAGTTTACCAAGGGAAAAAGAATAAGAATGTCATGTTACTCAGCTCATTTCACCCCACAGTTGATGTTGACGATAACGGGACAAAAAAATTCCCATAGACAATATCGTTTTGCAATTCTACAAAATTCGGTGTAGATGTTGCTGATCAAATGCACGAAAATACTTGGTGAAGGCAGCATCGAAAAGGTGGCCAATGTACGTCTTCTACAATGTTCTAGACCTTGCTTGAATAAATTCCTGTATTTTGTATAAAAGAGTTATCGGTGAAAAGCTTTCGAGGAGAAAAATTCTCCAACAACTTAACGAAGAGCTTCGCCACCCTTATATTGAGTCTACTATCAATATCACGAAAAAGAGTTCGATGTCAAGTTTCTAAGTGTGTAAACCACACAGTTGACATTTGTTCTGATGTGTGGCAAGTGCACAAATTACGTAAAAAAAAGTTGCTGCAACTTTGTGTAGTATATGAACGAACACTTTACTGGTAATAATTTTTAAATAATGATAAAAAATTTACACACCAATGACAAAATGCCTCAAAAAAGTTCAAATTGAATATACTGTAAACAATTTTTAAACATAATTTTTTGTTTATTTTTAAGGTTTAAAATTTAAATATTCTATTTTGTAATCTTAATAATACTGTCAATGAAATAATTGTCATTACTGGAAAAAAAAGTTATATTTTTAAAACTTAAACTTGGATTTTTTTACCCTGGGTCAATTTGACCCATCCCGTCGTTCTAGGTATACCGAAACTGCCGTCGTTCTAGTGTTAAAGAACAGAGTGTATGCACATGACATACGCACACATGTGTGTAAAACCGATAACGTGCAGGCTTGTAAAATTGAACTGAAATTGTATTTCGCGACATTGATTTAGATGACTTGGCAGAGGGAGTGCCCCTGTATTCTTAAGTTTAAACACGGTCAAAATGCAGTGGACCATAGCTATTGTCGACTTTTCTGAAATTTTATGATGTTCTCTACGCTAATCATACTTGACAACAAAAGCTGGTTTTGTTGCCAATCAAATAACTCCTTTTTGGTCTATTCCTAGACTGTGGTGCCCCGCCAATTGAAATATTTGGTGACAATTGGTGAGTGATTAGGTTTATATTTTGGACAAGTCAAAACATAGGACAATAATGGCTAATTGTTTAACTAACGTCGCATTAAGGTCAAAAGGATATATTTTCCAATGGTTACAAATAAAAATGGCTAATATAATGGCTGGTTAATTGAAAATGCACTAGAACTGCACAATGGGCTATTGAAGGCAGTTCGGATTCGACAAGGCTGGTTTTTTATAAAACGTTGCACTAGTGCTGCACAATGGGTTATTGGCACAGGTTTGAATTCGATAAGGCTTATTGATTAAATAACGTCGCACTAGAGCTGTGCAATAAGCTATTGGCAATGGTTCGGATTGATGAACGATAAAGTTTACATTTTGGCAAGGCTAAATTTTATATTCATTGATCGGAAATTGTTTAGTCACTTAATGGCCCGACGTTTGAATGTTATTGTTGTGTTTTTGATTTAGCTATAGATGTGTTCGTTTCAGATGTCTATATCTCAATAGTAAATATTTGTGAAAGTTGAAGACATGAAGTACACATTGCTGAACACAATGAAGCAGTTCATTTTGACGAGAACTGTTATTGTTTCGGATTGCTGGTAGTCCATTACAACTGCTTGAGGGATCGGCCACTTCACTGTGAACCAGTGTCAACTTAAAGGGTGACCGGCATGCACACCAACTGGATTGAGGATAGGTACCATGTACTAGGAACTTACTTTTACATTGATTAATTACATAATTGTATTCAGTGATCGAAGGATTGCTAGTATGCGCCATAACCAACACTTGAAATATTGCATGAAAGCACCCCAATCGACTGCTTGAAGAGGCTACTAGTTTTGATCCCGAGTTGTCAGAGGCCGAAGACCAATATTGCAAAGCAAAGAGCCATAATCGATGTACGAGTCATGCATGTGCTTAAGACATTTGATTTTGTTGCATTTTTATTGATTAATTGCATAATTGTTGAATCTGAACCTTCACCAATAGCTCATTGTGCACCTTTAGAGTGACGTTATTTAACCAATTAGTCTTGTCGAATCCGAACCGCAGTTCTAGTGCGCCGTCATTGAACCAGTCATTATATAAGCCATTTTTACTTGGCAACCATAAAAAAACATGTCCTTTTGGTCTTAGCTTCCATTTTTCAGAATCGCTTCAAGGGTTAGCACAAACTAGGAATTTGCACTCCTTTTTCCCATCTGCAGAGATGTCGAAAAGGATTACTAGATTTAGTGACAAATCAGGGTACTGGTTAATACATTTGAACTTTTCCACCCTTTGTGACTAAACTGTTAAGTTCTAAGAATCAGTTCTTTATTTGTAGACTTGGAACATATGTAGTATAGGACATTTGGAACCTTTTTGTTTTTGGCGATGAAAAATTGCTGTTAAACAGCGCTATGACGTCATAGGGTTGACAGATTGAAAGTCGCCACAAGAATCAGAACATACCAACAATTTCAGGTGGGGTTGCAATACTATAAATTTATCGTCCCTTTAAAACACGTCAAAAAAACCTTGCGGGCCAAATGTCCTATACTACATCTGTACCTTAGACTATCCTTCTGGGTTTTTTTTGTGCTTTTTTTTATTTAATTACAAAACTTTATACATTTACGCTTTTTTATAGTTACCAAAATTACATGAATTTCAGGTTTGGTAATGTTTGGACTTTTGATGATACTTTTGTCAGCAAAAAAAAGTTCCGAATTTTTTTTATAACGATTATGCATGTCCCAAAATCATTTTAAACTTTGCAGTTAAAATATTCAAAGTGGAAATTTATCGGAATAATTCTCATACACAATGTGAATTACAGTCTTAGTAAAACATACAATAAGGTTCAGAAATAAAAACCGATAAAGGTGCATTTGTATTTTACCCAAAGCGAGTTCATTCGCTTTGAAACCTTTCAAATCTTCTGAAGTGTTGAAACCAGAACTTTGAAGTTTAAAACGAGCGTGTTGTGAGATGGGGAATGTGGACAAATGTCTAGGCATTTGTTATATTAAAATCTTTTTAATTACGCATAATTTGCAGTTAAATATATTAAACATGTAAAAGGCAACTAATAAATGTTTTCGGATAAATTTAGGTAGGTAGGTAGGTAAGATTAAAGCCTTATGCTATTAGCGTAGATGCTAAGCTTTGCCAGTGTTCCTTTAGTTGGATGGGTTAAATTTGGATCCTCTTCAAGAAGTGGCATTCTGATTTCGGCAAAAAAGGACGTTAGCGATAGCCCACGTCGGTCGTGTTTCCGATTTGCTCCCGCTGACTCAAAGTTTTTCAAAATGCCTAATCCTGATTTTTCCACTATTGTGGGAAACGATCCGAATTCGGACATGATGACTATGTTCCATAAACAAATGGAAGCGCTTGATCGTTCTATTAGTGATATTGGGAAAATGACCAACCTGATTAACTCAGCCCAGAAAGCAAACACCAAGCCTGCCCAACCCGTCGATGTGCCCATTGACCCGCCGGAAGTTTCTGATGACCTGATCATGGAAGGGGAAATCGATGCGATGATAATCGACCCCGAGCTTCCCGTGACCACCGAGACTGATGGTGCTACGGCAAAAGCCATGCTCGGCGCCATCTTTCTCAAAATCACTGATGACTTCCCCCTCATCCTGTCGGAACTAAAGATCATTCTGACTGATAAACTCCAGTCCAAGCAAACCGGAGAATTTATCAAAATTCAGACGACAGGGGAAGATGACTTCAAATTGACTTTTGACTACCTCAAGGAGAAAAAATGTGATTTTTTCCTTGCCGCCCCACCAAGCAGTGCCCCGTTTAGGGTGGCGATCAAAGGCCTGCCGGCCCAGACGACCTGCTCTGCCATCCTGTCTGAGCTAACCGCCAATGGATATGAAATTTCCAAAGTGGTTCAACTCACCAGACGTCCCACCAAGGCCCCCACCAAAGTCTTCATGGCGGCCATGCCAAAAAAGACGGGAACTAACAAGATCCTAAAGATCAAAGTGCTATTAGGACTTGATATTTTCGTCAAGCCATTCCGAAGCAAGAGCATTCCGCAATGTTTTAATTGCAATTACTTCCACCATACCAGCCTGACTTGCCACCTCACACCCAGATGCCTGAAGTGCGGGGACTCACATCAAACAAGAGACTCCTCTCTTGGAAGACTGGATCACCCTACCTGCATCAACTGCAAGGCAACAGGCCATGTTGCCTCCAGCCGCAGATGTCCTAATTTTCCCAAGCCAAGACGTCTCCCCAACCAAGCACGGATCGCCAAGACTTCGATTCCGGCTCGGCGGAAGGATACCAAAAAACCCACCCCACCACCTGTCCCGGCGACAAAGAGCGTGCCCGCTCCAGTCACTGAGTTGTGCATTGAACTCTCATCTATCTTCACCCATACTGATGGACTTAAAAGTTTAATAGATCAGTTGAGGTCAAAGACTACAGCAGCAGATAAATTACAGGCACTCTTCTGCTTCTTTCTCGACAAACTGAACTCGATCGACTCAGGCAATAGTTGCAGCCCGATAGCAGCAGCGGTGGTCCCGCCCACCGGCCAATAGAAATTGAGGATTTCTTCCACGTGATGGCAGCAGCCACTCAGACATGAACGACTTTTTCATTGAACTTTGGGCTGTCCTGTGTCGTCCTTGTTTCGTATTCATTCGCACTTGTGCGAGCCAGCTAAACTGAACTCTAATTGCCATGCTTATCAAAATTTTTGTCATACAGGAGGTTAGAGGGGCTACGCCCCTAGGTACTCCGTACGCTTCGCTCATACATCTTCAAGAAGTGGATAAGTGCTTTAGCTATTTTTCGATTTTTTGTTGCCATTTCGCATAGCCAGTTGTATTGAAGAGGAATAATTCCTATGATTTTTCGTAGCTGATTTCTTTCATTTTCGAATTTTCGACAGGAGAGGATGAGGTGGTCGTTGGTGTCGTGCGTTTTACATAGATTACAGGTCGAAGAAATCTCAAGACCTACTTTATGTAGAATACTTTTGGTTGGGAGTGAGCGAGTTCGGAGCCGTGAGAGAAGGGTTTCTTCTTCTCGTTTGAGGTTTATTCGGTTTTTTGGTTGGTTTGCCGGGTCGAGGTGAGGAAAGAGTAGAGCATATTTAGATGTACGCCAGCTGAACTGACTATTTTGCTTGCATTCAGTCCAAACTTGGTTACGGAGGGCTTCTGTTGAGACCCATTGTGTCAAATCTGACAGAGGGATGGAATGTGCTGCTCTTTTAATTGCCTGGGCTAGCTGGAGGATGACTGGGGCTGAAGCTCTTTTTATATTGGCTAGGGCCTTTAGTGTGGAAAGACTATCTGTGCATATAACATATAGGGTTTGTTTGGGTATACTACTTCGCGTTGGATTGCAATAAGGAGAGCACAAGCTTCTCCTGTGAAAGTGGAGTTTAGACGGTGAATCTTTCCGGTTGCTGTATGGTTGTTGGAAGAGTTGATGATGGCTACAGAAATATTAGTTCCTGATTTAGAACAATCGGTTGCGATTACGGTACTCGAACCCCAGTTCGATTTGCAATATTGATCAAAAATTTTGGGGATATTTGGGATTTTGGAATGGGAGGTCATTCGTGTGAATCTTTAGGTTTTTGATATGAGCGATCACTATTGGGTGCTACAGGTGGAAACTCAAACCATCTAAATGCTCCATTATAAATTTCTCCAATAAAAGGAACCCTGAGGCATTCAACCTAAATATCGATGGCAAAGGAATCCACTGGGTTACAAACGTCAAAATCCTCGGCATCCAATCTCGGCATTTTACAAACAACCTCTCATTTCAGGCTCATTTCAATTATATTGCAAAAAAAGCCCTCAAACGAATCAATTACCTAAAAGCCCTTGGTGGATGTTTTTGGGGTGCCAGCAGAGTGCATCTTTTCAGACTTGCCAACACCTGCATTCGCAGCCTTCTTGAATATGGAAGTCAAATTACAACATTGGTAGTAAAACAGATTGGAAGAAAGTTGAAGCAATCCAAAACCAGATCACACGATTTGCAAGCGGTCTTTGCAAATGGACCCCTATCCCTGTCCTCCTGGCTGAAACCGGAGTATGCCTGGCTAAGGAAAGAAGTCAGGCAATGGCTCTACCTTCCTACTGAAGCATTTAGCCCTCGATAACCAATCCCCAGTTAAACAAATAACCAACGAAATCGGACAAATTGCATCCCCTGCAACCTTCAACAGGATTCCAGGAGGCCTTTTGCTCAATTCATTCATTGCTAGGAACTCTGTCGATCTTAAAGTCATTATTCCTTATACCCATCCCAGATAGCACATATGCTTACGAAAACGTTGTCACTTCATTTACATTTGATTGTCACTGAAAAGGTTGTCACCGAAAACCATTGAAAACGTTGTCACTTCATTTACACTTGATTGTCACTGACAAGGTTGTCGCCGAAAATCATTGAAAACGTTGTCACTTCATTTACATTTGATTGTCACTGAAAAGGTTGTCGCCGAAAACCGTGGAAAACGTTGTCACTTCATTTACATTTGATTGTCACTGAAAAGGTTGTCACCGAAAACCATTGAAAACGTTGTCACTTCATTTACACTTGATTGTCACTGACAAGGTTGTCGCCGAAAATCATAATTTCATCTCGTTCTATCACGTTTACATTCGAGATTATGTAGTTCAGCTTCAGCGTATCGGCCGACATTTTCCACCCATTGCTTGTTAGGCTTAGAATCTTCCTAGGAAGGCAAGTTGCATATTTAATTAATAGTTTTTATATATATAAATTGATCGAAATAGGTTATTTACATTTCTCTCAACTCAATTTCTCTGTCAACTTGGCAACGTTTCGAGTTAACCAAAACGCCGACAGCGACAATACGCGGAAATCGGAAAGAGCCATTTGTTGCCTCGACCCGGAGGTCCTTACAACTTCATCGAATTTCTCCGTTAGGAAATAGCATATGTGGTTTTGATATTTGCCGCCTGCGCAGCGTAAATAAAGGTAGAGAGATAGTGCCCAGTTTTACCTGGGCTGGAAGAACCCACCGAAGGTGGGTTTTGAGAAAGTAGAGAGAAGAATAATGGAAAGTGTGAAAGTTTGATCTATTATTCAGGGGAATAATAGAGTCATAAAAGTAGAAAATTTAGGGGGATAGGGAGTTTTTATTTTATTTTTCAAAATTTTGTAATTTTTATTCGGTTTTTGATTTTTTATTTTTATCAAGAGGTTTTTCTATTTTGAAATCCTGATCGTTAGGTTTTTTACTCGCCGTTTTTCCCCCCCCGAAACCTGACCCGGTGTCACAAGCGCCTGTGCGCGAGCTCATCTCACCGGGTTGCTCAGGTACGGAGGCAGCATGTAAAAACAGAAGGGCTTAAAACCCACCAGTCGGTAAATGCTGATTGGCTAGACGGTTGCTATAATTTCTTACAGCATAGCCACCTACAAGAAGATGCCCTCCGATTTGGCGAAAATCCCATTGGAGAAACGGCAACAGGGTGTTGCTTGGAAAATCCGCTAGGTGGCACTGATCACCCGCTGGTTTGTTTCCATTTATCCGCACACTGAATACTTATTTGACATGCCCAGTTATATGGTTACTAACTGAATCTACCGCGAGTCAACTGACTGAATTGAGACGTAGATCTTTTTTTAAATAAGGTTTATTAAAAAATATTTTTAATAATATTTTACGCAAATATAAATGTTTTGTTTATATTTAATCCACAGAAAATAAACGATACTCTTTGTTTACATCTGCCAGCTACGGATGTTCATTGAATCAACTGACTGAATTGAGATATAATTTTTGTTTAAATAAGATTTATTATAAATTAATTTAATGATATTTTATAAATATAAAGTTATTTTGTCATATTAATCCACGAAGCTAAGCGAAATTCTTTGTTTATAATCTGCCAGCTATGGATGTTCACGGAATCAACTAACTGAATTAAAATATGATTTATTATATAATAATTTAATGATATTTTACAAATATAAAGAAAAAATATTTTACAAATAAACACATAGCATATACTAGAAAATAAAATCTTCATTCTGGGTTCCCCTTAACGGGGAAGATTCTGGCTCTATTTGCTCTGACTGCCTTACTGTCATTACCTGTGCTTCATGAGCTCCGAGACTAATAAAGATTCTTAATGTTAATTATTGGCCTTTTTTTTTAACTCAAGCCTTCAACTGCACTTGACTTAGAATTCAAATAACTTTAATCCTAAAATTTAATTATATGTATACAAAATCAAAATCAATTAAATATGTGCATGATTTAAGAACAACCCTAACGAAATTATAAAAGGTGTAAAAATAAGTAATCAACTATATTTTCAATTGGGGTATTAAACTAGATTTAAAAGGCGATATTTATTTCCTGTATCAAGTATTTTGACTTTTTATTTTGAAGCCGCTGGAAGAGCGTTTTTTTTTCTCAACCACAATATGCTAGATGGAGCCAACAAATTAAAAAGTGGCCAATTGCCAAACATGAATGAAATTACATAACAAGTACTTAAAAAGTCGACAGGAAGACAGGCATAAGCTTAAGTTAAAATCTTACCTGCACAAAAGTCATGTACACTTTGTCCACATCTGGCCGTTCTTCTCTGTCAACTTTAATGTTGATAAAATTTTCATTCATGACGCTAGTAATTTCTTCATTCTCGAATGACTCTCTCTCCATAACATGGCACCAATGGCAAGTGGAGTAACCCACTGAAAAGAATAAGAAATGTTTCTTTTAAAGAAAATAAAGAGTGCAATACTATTAAGACTGCGAATTAAAATGAACATTATACAGAAATTGATTTAAAAATTAGAAAGACCAGGAAAAATATAACAGAATTGTTTATTTCAGAAACAAGTAAATATTTTTTTTATTTGATTTCTTTTACAGAATCTCTAATGAACATATTGTCAACAATCCATCCAAATTCCATTCCATTTTATGGATTATTTTTCGCAGTGAATATTGCATTTACTGCAGAAACGAGACAAGTGATATTACATAGCGCATTCAGCGTGAATGCAAAATTAAATCATATGTTGACAAGTTTCTGAAATTGAAAAAAAAAAAAAAAAAATTACGGAACCAGAATCTCATATGGAAAACACATAGTTTTGTGCACAATGTTGTCAACTACCAAATTAACTTTAAAATGAGTGTTTTTACAGCAAAAATGTATTTTATTACAGAAACTAGCTAACTGCAAAATTGTAATTTTTTTTTTTTAAAAGCAAGAAATAAATTTTATAATTTAATTATAAAAAACACATTTAGAGGGAAGACTAATACTCTAAAAAATTTTAAGTAAATATCTACATACACATCAAAATTTTCTTTGTTTACAAGAAAAAGTATAACTAGCTAGATTCTAAAATAAACGATTCAATTATGATGGGCTTACACAAATCAATGTAATTCAATTAAATAGTAAATGTTAAAAAAATTATTATGTTTAGAAAAATACTGTTAAATAATGTTATGTATAAACACTTTTTAAAATAAGAAATGTATATATAGTATTCAAAAGTTGATATATTTTAAATTGTAAGAAAACAAAATATGGATTTTAGAGAAATTTAATGGAAGGATTATTTTATTATAGCTTAACGAAAAAACAATTCAGAAACGAATAATATACATCTGAGCAACTAACCATTTAAAATTTCTACATTAAGGAAATAGGTGATTTATATGAATATTTTGATAAGCTATAAGTGCAAAAAATATGGCAATTGTTTCATATACATTGTCCAACATATGATTCAATTTTACATTCACGTTCAATGTGCTATCTAATGCACTTGTCTAGTTTCTGTACTAAACACAATATTCACTGTGAAAAATTTAAGCAAATAAAGTATAGGTAAATTTAATGTTTTTAAATGAAAAGCTAAGTTACACAATTTAAACCACTTTTTTTTTAATTAAAAAATATTTATCTTGCATAAATTAAGTAATATAGTAATCACAATTGAAAGTGAATTTTTTCAAAAACTAGAAAATAACACCTGTAAGATAGCTGCAAAGAAATTCAGTTCTTTTTCAAAATTGATTTTTCAATGCTATGTTAAGAATAGGCAGTCAAGATACAATAACAGGGATATATTCTACACTTCAATTCAAATCAGCGACATACTATAAAGTAGATTATACACATAAATATTTTTATAATTACAATAATGCAATGTAACATTTTAATTTACAGATTAAATATTAAAAAAATACACACCAGAAAGAAATATCATTTTATCTTCTTCAATAGCTCTCTGAAAAGCCTCTGTTCCCCATGGATACCTAATTTCGATTAACACAACACAATTAGTTTCGTATATTAAAACAGATTCATATAATAGGTTAAAACAGATTCATACAACACATTAAAACAGAAAATACCATGACATACATATTTCTTAATATCTATGGTTGGAACATTATGGTTTGAATTTAAGAGACACAGTAAAGAAGTACTATATTACCAAACTATAGTATAAGCCTCTATGCACCCATAAAATGCATTTCCATTTATAGAATAAAAAAATATCATAAATACATGTTACTCACACAGGGTTAGATAAAATAATATACTCTAAGAAATAAATATACTCTAAGAAAACAAAATTATTCTCTAAACAAACCAGTCCTAACAATGCATGGATTTTCACCTCTGCATCAATTTCCTTGAGTATTTTAATATTAAAATGTAACCATTAATGGTATGCAATGAAATATAAATTTAAAATAAGTTTAAACATGTTAAGTTATTAAAATAAGTTTAAATATGTTATTTCGATTTTTTTGCTAAAACATATATTATTAAAAGAAATATTTTTTTCAATAAATTAAAGTAATAAACATATATTATTAATTTAATTAATTTTAAAGTATTTTATTGATGGGAAATCTTATGATTTTATAAGAATATTAATACTACTTCTTTTTAAATATGGAATTTCAAAATTCTAAGTCTCAGGTGCAAGTCTTGATAATAAAAAGTGCTTATATATAATTTTTTAGCCTTTCATGTGCAGAGGAAGTAGGAATTTTGCGATCCACAGAATTCAATGCATAGGTGATAGTTAAAAATGAAAGAATTGTAACATCTCACATAGATTACACTGCTTTTACAATTCAACTTTCAGATATTTTTATCTATACTCGGGGACAACCTAAGTTGAACCTGAAGGTATGATATAAATAAATATTCAATTGCTTTAGGCTCAACTTAGGTTGTACCCGAGTATAGTGATTCATATTTTTTAGCAATCAGGTTTTACTCTTTGTACTGGAACCACCAACCTTTGCAAAAGAGTGCCCAATACAACATGGGCAGATGGTGAGCAACCACACTATCATCAAACTACCAATACTACGAAATAAAAAACAGTTCAGGAAAGACATTCTGTGTTAGTATTGGCTACAAAAAAGTGATCACATAAAACATTATTAACTATCCAGAACTGCTCAAAACTTAGTCTAGCCATATCAAATATAAATAGAAAAAATATTTCAAAGTTTGTGGAACTAGGTGCACAGCAATGCATTAAAATGTAATCAACATTGTCCCTATAAAAACAAAGTTAAGAAAGCAAGTGCAAAATAAGATATATGTTTACCAATGAACAGGATTCTCCGCATGTTGTAAGAGATATGGCGATTTTTCCAGTGTCAGCCTGTTTTTGCTTTCAGGTTTTTCATCACTCTCCGTTTTATCATCTGACTTCCCACCATCAGTTTCAGATGATGTTGCCATTCTACAAAGCCACAATTCAGGGACAAAAGATCTGAAAGGAAGGTTAACCAAAATGGTACATTTTAAAATAAAATAGATAAGAATTAAATTCAATCTTATTAGGCAAGTATAAATGTGTGTCTGCATATTAGTAAACAAAATTAAGGAAGAATAGATAATGCAACAGAAACCGACCATAGCAAAAACCGAATAAAAGTTACTGATATCGATTGGATATGACAAAAAGATAATACCATTCTAAAAGGTGTGGGGAGGGAAGAGAGATACTGTTTCAGCTTATTTGCTCAAGAATGGTTTTAGCAATAATCTTTAATATTGCTTTTGCAATTCTAGTACTTATGTGGTACAGTTGTATTATAGGACACTTCTTTGACGCGATTTTATTTGAAATTTTTTGCTGGATATGTAGTTTTTGATGACACCCTTTACTTATTTGAACTGGTATTTTCCGATTCTTCCACTGGCTTCCATTCAGGCAACTCAACAAGCAGTGTTTATGCAAGTCCTGTTTACAACGTCATCATACTGCATGTGCTGTGTAGGGTGACGGATCCCAGAATTATTAGAGGCAACTTTGAATATCTGGAGTTTGTTGTGTTATATCAAATTAATATTGATGTTGATATCAAATTTCGTAATGTACATTCTTGTTTCTGAAATATAACAAGTAATGCATAACAACCAGTGTAAAAATCAACTATGGGCAATTTGCACAATGCATTTCGCACGTTCCACCATACATTGTAAATTGTTATTATTTGAGATTTTGTTTTCTGCCCAGTTCTATGGAAAAGCAATTTTCAAATGTGGTAGTTGAGAGATTTGTTTATAATAAGTAGCCGTATGTTTACAATAGGGTCAATTCCAATTAATTGGGCGATGTTGTGAAAGGAGGTACGTATAGAACACACAAGCACCACAATCAACTGCTCGAAGGGTGTACCAGCTGCTATTCTTGATAGTTCAGAGACTGACAGAATAATTTTGGTTTCAGGAATATAAAAGTGTTGCAGGGTTGTGTCATGAAGGAAGGTTGAAGATGTCATTAAACAAATTTCATTTTAAATCAAAATTAATTAATTTTTTTAATAAGAACACATAAATATGATTATTTCTTCCAGTTTGCTTATTACAACTATACTTACTCTCCTTATAAAATATTGATATATCAGAAATAATGACATATAAACAATATGTTATGAATAAAGTCCCAAATCCGGAATCGTCAGGGCTTTGTTCATTCCGCATTTTAGATCATAACATTATTCAATAACATTCCGCACTCTCTGTGCGAAAGCAAGTTCGGAATTGCGTTGTGAATATCGTTTTTTCGGAAAAGTCGGTAAGGTTTGACTATACAATTACCAGTAGTACTATACATTTAACCAAAAAGGGTATGATCTTTCACAAGAGATTTTATATTAAACTTTTACTTCTGATTTACTTTGAAATTACTTTTTCAAATAACTTATTTAGTATTATAACCTTCAAGAAAATGTTTATACATGTAATATTCCTGGTAATTATTGTAGAAGTAATTTATTTTCACTATGTACACTATACTTTTAATATTGACAGATGAAAAATATGAACACATTCAACATTAAAATGTAGCAAATTAAAAGATAATTAAACTCATTTAAGTAGCTAAACTTCCAATTTTATTTCTTTCAAAAATATTGCATTGATTAGATTATCAGCATGTTACAAATTGCAATATTTGTAGCAAAACTTTACTGTAATTATATTATCCTATGCCATTATACAGTAAAGGAAATTGTAATAAAATCCATTTTTAAGAAGTATCGAGAGAAAAATCAATGTATAGAATATTAATAGTCAAATAAAGTATTAATAATCTAAGCTTGTACCTATGAAAAGTATAATAGGTTCAAGTATGTAGTTAAATTCTCACATTTTTAATAAGCATCCATATTATAAAAATACTAATAAATTACTTCAAACAAAAACAACAAAAGAAAATGTATATACTTATGTGATCGTAGAAGCAAATTGTAACCCCGATTCACAAATAATACTCTTTGTAGTGGAACTTTAAAATTTCGTTTTTGCGACTTAGACGAGGTCCATACTGTCGCAAGAATAGATAAAAAACGTAACTTTTGACTCAGCTTAAACATTAAAAACAAATATTAGAAAGACACATTTAATTTGAGCAAGAAGGACGCTTACTTTAAAATACTATATACTTTAGTCTAAGAACTTGAAATATTTTTTAATCCAATTTTTTCCGGATTATATGAATAGAACAGACTACTTTTATTTTTCTCCCAGTTTCCAGCTGTGATTGATGCCGGAGAAGAGAAGATGCGGATAAAAAAAAGTTATTTATTTAGTAAAAATAAAAAAATAAAAATTATTTGGCATTTTGTAATCAATATTATATCTCCTAAATGAAAACCTACGTTTTAAAAGAAAAATAATTTTTGGTAATTAGTTTTAAATATAAATGTATTATTTTTTATTCTAGAATACAGCCTCAAATTTAATTTAGTACAGTAAAATTTATATTTATTTTAGTGGCAGCAGCTTAGTACCACTTATTTTCCTGATAAGGCATAGCCACTGAACTCTAATAGGGTTGCTGGAAGGCTGAAAGCCAGTTTCGCCAATAGGGGAATTGAAGGTATGGCGGCCATCGCCAACTGTTCCCCTCAATTGGTCGGTAGATGGGAGTTTCAATGGTAAAATCGCTTTTTAAAAAAAATTATTGCACTCTAAATATAGCATTTTTGATAATGCTGTAAATTACAATAAAACAAGGTAATATTGTAGATTATGAGAAAAAATGTTGTTTGCGTTGCTTTTAAAGGGAAATATTAATATTTAGAAGTTTTATACAACCACATGTGTGGTCATAATTTTTTAACTTTTAACGCTAATTTTTGTTATTTTATGGTTTTAATGCCTAAAATATTGCCGTAATTAAAATACTATATAATGCAATTATTATGTAAAACAACGTCAAGTGTTGTGAAAGTTGAAGCAAAATCCAAAACAAGCGATAAATGTCATCAATGTGGCAGCCATATACCCCGTTCTTCCCCGTTTCTCGTCAACTCTACCCTGTTTTCTCGCCCTTGCAGGCTTCATCGGCTTCTCTTCCCTTCCTCCTTCTAGGTCTTTATACATTTCTATGGGCATAGCAAGCACTTATAGACATTGTAGTCAAATCCAAGATGGCCGCCTTTTGAGAAAAATGGCTATATCTCGGCTCGTTGTCAATAAAATTAAAAAAATATTTGGAGATTTGGTGGTTTGAATGTGATATCCATCAGTGGTATAAATTTTATACAAATCGGTGACTATGGAGCAACACCCGTTGGGTGATTTCACGTGGAATTACCCATATTTTTTAAATTACAACTTATTATTAATCAACGTGCTACAACACTGGGACTTAAAAATAAAAAGGCTTCTTATTATCTGCAAAGTTCTGAGATTAGTGCCAGTGACATTGTTAGTGATCTTGGCGTTTCAGTAAGTAGGGATTTTAAATGGGGACACCATTGTGGGACAGCCAGTAAGAAGGCGAATAGAATGCTGGGATTTATTAAAAGAAATGTATCATCTAAATCGAAGGACGTAATTTTACCACTATATAGGAGTTTGACTAGGCCCCATCTAGAGTACGCAGTACAATTCTGGTCACCTTATCTCAAAAAAGGATATTGATTTATTAGAACGGGTTCAACATAGAGCTACAAAATTGATTCAGGGTACTTCAGGAATGAATTATGAAGAAAGGCTTAGAACTTTAAATATGTATACACTCGAGGAGAGAAGGATTAGAGGGGATCTTATTCAGTTATTCAAATTTATCAAATTAGGAGATGTGGCGGGATTAGAATTTAATATTGCCAATGTGACTAGAGGTCATGGATTTAAATTATACAAGTCACAGCTTAATCAGGATGTTAGAAAGCATTATTTTTTTAATAGGGTTAAGTTTAATAATTTATGTTGTGGTTGCAAGGGCGGCAACTTCATTTTATTGTATGTATCTTTGGGGTCATTCCACGTCAACTCAACCAGGGTCCGACACCCATAGTCTCAGATTTTAATGAAACTTGGCATGTTTGTTCCTTTTATAGATTTAAGTAAGAATATAAAATATTTTTGCTCTATCTCAAGCGGTTCAGGTTTTACAGTCTGTTAAATTTTTTCGAATTTTGAGGTTTTTGTCGATTGGGGAGAGAAAACGTAATTTGTCCTTTTATATAAAATAAATTTTATCTCCCTTGTTTACCAACCAATGTTAATGAATTTTTTTATGAATATACATCAATATGTAAGGAATCCAGAAAAAAATTAATTAAACTAGCAAGTGTATATATATGGTCAGAAAAAAATCCGAAAGTTTTATTTATAGATATTTTTAAATAAAATAGTGAGTTCTACGCTAAGTGGAATATCTTCAAAAGGGAAAAGGATAATCAAAACCTTTTTTAAGTATTCTTGTTCTAAAAGACTTGCTCTATCACATGAAAAAATAAAATGAATGGGTAATTCACTCCTTTATTATTTTTTTGCACTTCAAAGATAGAAATCACTTGACTCGTTCATTTTCTTGAAATCGTTAAATTAAAATTACAATTTTAGTAAAATTATATTAAAATTGGACATGATACATGAAATTGGTTGTTGCTTAACGAAATTACATGCATTATTGAACATATCAGATCATCTTACTGTAAAAAAAAACTACAAAGGGTACATAAAAATCTATTTAAAAAAATTGAAAATGCTCTTGATGCTGATTTTCCAAAGAAAAAAAATGACTTGGTAAAAACTGTGATCCAAAAATTTGAAGAGATAGACAAGCTTCTAGATATAATTTAAATTGAATTAAATGGTGCAACAAGAAGTAGACAGATTCAGATGCTGACAATTTCAGCTTCCCTAATGTGGTTTAGAAGAAAAATTACAAGAGACTTTCAATGTATCTAATTATTCTGTTTGCAAGGCTCGTGCTATACTCAAATTTTAAATGTGCATACACTTCAAAATTTTGTTCTCTGAAACCTACGTAGTTTAGTTTGGCTAGTCCCATTGCCACACACTTGTGTGTATGCACGATACATCGAAATGTTATTTTATTGATTCACGGAGCAGGTATTAAAGAGGATTATAAAGTATATTGTTTTTAAAGAGCAGGAAAAGAATGTATGTTAGGACACTGCGACAAGTGCCCATCAAAAGATAATGTCCAGTTTTTACAGCCAAACTTTGAGAACTACAATGATGAAAACCCTGCCGAGTATAATCAGTAGTTTTCGATTGATGGAAGTGAAATTATATGCTGCTAAAGCTCAGTTGGTGTGTTTATTGATAACTTAGTAGAAAAACTATACAAGTTAATATCTCACCCATACATTGCTAAAGTTTTCTCGAATACCGCTGTTATCTCAATGGATTTCAATTAAAATTATGCTTTTACAATAAAAGAAATGGCTCAAGATTATGATTTGACCTCATATTCATGCACTATTCATCCTGTCATGATTCACTGCAAGAATACAAAGCTGATTTTACCTCTTTGTATAATATTGGATCCCCTTAATATAATATATGATATCCAAAAAACTGTAACAGCCTTTCTGAAAAATAATTGCTTGCATATAACAAACATTCATACTTCAGTGATTGATGTGTTGGGCAGTATAAAATAAATACAATTTCATGAATCTGTGTCTGCATGAGATGGACTTTCAACTCACAGCTCAGTGGTCATTTTTTGCAACCAGTCATGATAAAACTGAAAGTGACTGAAAGGAAGGAAAGTCAACAACATCTGGACAGACAAATTATGACAACAAATAAGCTATTTGAGTTTTACAAATCCAACATTACATATATTAACTTCCCACTTATTTCTAAAAATCTGCTTGATTCAATTTGTCTAGCTTTGGAAAGTCGTGCTAAAGATTCCAGGAACAAGATCGTTCCACAGTTTTCAGCCAACGGACAATTTGGGAACAATTGAGGTTAAAAGAATCAGCAGTAATGTAATACCAACTCTCATTTTTAACTTATGTAACAAGCAGAAAACTTTACTTGTGACAAGAAAAAATTTATATTTTGTAATCCTCTTTACTAATACCTGCCCTGTGAACTAATAAAATCACATTTTGATATATTGTACATACACACAAATGTGTGACACTGGGACAAGCCAAACCACACTACTTAGGTTTCAGGGAAGAAATTTTGAAAGGTACTATGCATATTTAAAATTTGAGTATAGCTCACTAAGATTACAGAAAACCAAATGTTTTCTAATCGCATACTTTTTTTTATACTTACCACATCCTTCATCATGGAAAAATTCTGGGTTGTTCATCCCTTTGATAATCTGTTTTTACCAATTTGAATAGTTTTTGAGCCTTATAAACAGAATAATCAGATACATTGAAAGTCACTATCATTTTCCTCTAAGCCAAATTAGGGAGGCTAAAATTGTCAGCATCTGAATCTGTTTGTTTCTTGTTGCAGCACTTAATTCATTTTAATTATATCTACAAGCTTGTCTAGGTCTTCAGATTTTTGGATCACAGTTTTTACCAAGTCATTTTTTTTCTTTGGAAAATCAACATCAGGAACATTTAAATTGTTTTTTAATAGATTGTTATGTACCCTTTGTAGTTTTTTTTTACAGTAAGATGATCTGATACGTTCAATAATGCATGTAATTTCATGTATCATGTCCAATTTTAATATAATTTTACTAAAATTGTAATTTTAATTTAACGATTTCAAGAAAATGAACAAGTCAAGCGATTTCTATCTTTGAAGTGCAAAAAAATAATAAAGGAGTGAATTACCCATTCATTTTATTTTTTCATGTGATAGAACAAGTCTTTTAGAACAAGAATACTAAAAAAAGGTTTTGATTATCCTTTTCCCTTTTGAAGATATTCCACTTAGCGTAGAACTCACTATTTTATTTAAAAATATCTATAAATAAAACTTTCGGATTTTTTTCTGACCAAGTATATACACTTACTAGTTTAATTTATTTTTTTCTGGATTCCTTACATATTGATGTATATTCATAAAAAAATTCATTAACATTGGTTGGCAAACAAGGGAGATACAATTTATTTTCTATGAAAGAACAAATTACGTTTCCTCAACCCAATCGACAAAAACCGGAAAATTCCAAAAACTTTAACATGCTGTAAAACCTGAACCGCTTGAGATAGAGCAAAAATATTTTATATTCTTACTTAAATCTATAAAAGGAACAAACATGCCAAGTTTCATCAAAATCTGTGACCATGGGTGTCAAAACCTCTTTTTTTTGGTTGATTTGACATGGAATGACCCTTTGGTGATCAGGGTTAAACCAGCGCCTGTATCCAATTCCATGTTGATAGTTTGATTGTTTACTTCAATATTTACTGTAACTGGTCTAGGTGCACTCTTCTCAGCTGTTGAAACCGTATGAAAAATATTGTATTCTGGGTCAACAGATATTTGTAACATATCTTGCTGTATAGCATCAATAGACTCTGGTGTAGTGTGTATTTGATGAACTTTTTAAGGATTTGCTTTAAAACCCTTTCGGTTTGAAACTTCAGTTTTCTTTGATTTTAGACATTTCTTTGCTAAATGCCCCTTTACACCACAAGAATGGCATGTAGACATCAAATAAGGGCAATTTTTAGGCATATGATCGGAATTTCCACAACGTATGCACTCGCGAAAGTTTTCTGGAATTTTCGAAGTACGTAGTTTTGTTTTCGGCACGTTCACTTTATTCACTGATTGAAAAGCAGAACTAGAACTTTGTAAGTTCGCTGAATCACGAGCAGCAGCTTCCATAGATACGGCCATTTCGAGCGCTTTATTAAGTGTCAGACTTCCTTCCGATAACAATCGACGTTGTATTTGGGTATCCTGAATCCCGCATACCAATCTGTCACGAATCATCATATCCAGACTAGCACCGTAGTTACAGAATTCGGAAAGTCGACGCAATTCCGAAATAAAAACTGACACTGTTTCGTCTGGCTTGCGAATCCGAGAATTAAATTTAAAACGTTCAACAATTTCAGATGGTGCTGGGCTGTAGTGGTTTGATAAACATTTAACTAAATCGTCATATTTCGTATTCGCCGTTGTATTCGGTGACAGCAAGCTACGTAAAAGAGTATACGCTGTTGGTCCAATGACAGTTAAAAAGATAGACTTTTTCTTATTTTCGTCAGTTATGTCGTTTGCGTTAATGTAATGTACAAAACGTTCTACATACTGAGACCAATTTTCAAGTGCAGGATCGAAAACTTCAATTCTTCCGAAAGTCGCCATGTTCGATTGTAATCGAAACTAAATTTCAAAAGAACGATGTAATGTAGAGTAGAGTCCGTAAGTAGTAGGTTCGAATTACTCGTCGCCAAAAGTGTTGTATTTGTAAGTCCATAATGAGTACACTGTATCTGAACTCAAACATGCATTTTTAATAATCACAGAACGACACAACCAAACACATTACGTACATAGAACAACAGAACAACACACAGAATTACAATTACATGGGAGTCGAAGTTGTAGTACATATGCAAGTCGAAGTTGTAGTGCATATACAACATTGACAAATGGATCTTCTCCCCATAACGTCCCTCCAACCAAAAGTCACTTTTGGATGGATCGGAACTACCCTGACAAGGAGTGACGGGGAGGGAAAGACCCTGAAGGATGGGGTTGTAGGAACAGTTTTTTTTGGTTTTTCGCACTTCGGTTTCTTCTTATGCGATTTACTTGGCGCACTTTAGGATATTTTAAACAGTTTGTTAACAATGCAGAGTTGTACGTAGATCGGGTGGTGTAGTGGTAAAGTGTTTAAGCCTCATACAGTAGACCCGGGTTCGATCCCGCTTGGAGTACTTTTATAAACTTATTTTTTAACTTTGGTATTCTATGGGAAATAGTATATTTTATATATTTTTTTACTTTGGTGATAACTAATGTAGAAAACAAAATTTTTATAAACTTATTTTTTAACTTTGGTATTCTATGGGAAATAGTATATTTTATATATTTTTTTACTTTGGTGATAACTAATGTAGAAAACAAAATTTGTTCGATGAATTTTTTAAGTAAATTACCATCTTAATAAATATTTCATTTCTTTTAAGAAACTTGGGAAGATTAGGAGGCTTAGGGTTATTGGAATACGTTAACACAATGCTTTGGCCGGTTTTGGCGAAATTTGAATCTTCAATTACGCATGTATTTGGCGCGCTCCGAATACGTATATTGTATTTCCTTTATAAATAAATATTATTTGGTATATTGGAGAATTTCCTACTTTTGAATTTTTGGAGGATTTGTATCACTAGATTTTATTTTAAAGATACTTGAGTGAAGGTATAAACATTTTTTTCCTTCGTTAACTTCTTAAGAAGTATGGGACACATTTAACGTTTCTTTTTTTTATTAGCTTACATTATTTTATTTTTTTTAATTCATATGTTTGCAAAGCAAAAAATAAAAATTAACTTTTTTAATTAAAATTTGAAAATGTTTGATGTTTTTTTTTATTTATTTATTTTTGATATGTCAAAAAATATTTTCTGAAACACTATTTTTGTTATGTCAAAAAATATTTTCTGAAACACTATTTTTGTTATGTCAAAAAATATTTTCTAAAACACTATTTTTGTTATTTGCGAAATATTTTTTTGAAAAGTATTTGAAAAAAATTCACACACTTATTCCTCTTTTAAATTAAGCTTTTTCTTGAAAATATATCGATTTTTTTTTTAATTTAGGAGGGGTGCGGTTTAATTTGCAAATCGGGTGATATAGAAATATTTAACACCCTTGACAATAGGGTCATCGAGGTAAGATTCGTACTTGGCCTAGCTACTACTAAAGGCGGCTCTGAAATACAATAATTGATTTCAAATTAAATTGTGAAATAAAAATAGCAAGTTAACATTTTCGAACAATGGCATAATACATTACTTTATTTATTGTGCCATTATTTGAAATGTACATTTACATACTTTTTTAGTACGTGAAAAAATACCATATTAGTGTATAATTCCACATTAACACTTCAACGCAGCCCCCCCCCCCCCCCCTTCCCCAAACAATAATACTACACCAACCGCTTTAGTACTATATAAGTTTTAATC